>JAUMGZ010166398.1:0-16991 GCA_032359645.1 Pododesmus macrochisma
CAGTGCAAAATCAAATACAACGACAAAGAGACAGTGCAAAATCAAATACAACGACAAAGAGACAGTGCAACATCAAATACAACGACAAAGAGACAGTGCAAAAATCAAATACAACTACAAAGAGACAGTGCTTAATCAAATAAAACACACAGAGACAGTGCAAAATCAATTACAACGACAAAGAGACAGTGCAAAATCAAATAAAACACACAGAGACAGTGCAAAGTCAAATAAAACACACAGAGACAGTGCAAAATCAAATTAAACACACAGAGACAGTGCAAAATCAAATAAAACACACAGAGACAGTGCAAAATTAAAAACAACGACTAAGATATTTTGCACTGTCTCTTTGTTGTTGTTTTCTTCGATTTTGCACTGTTTCTTTGCCGTTGTATTTGATTTTGCACTGTCTCTTTGTCGTCGTATTTTGTTTTGCAACGTCTCTTTGTGTTGTATTTGATTTTTCACACTCTCTTTGTTGTTGTATTTTGTTTTGCACCGTCTCTTTGTGTTGTATTTGATTTTTCACTGTCTCTTTGTTGTTGTATTTGATTTTGAGGCAGTGCAACATCAAATACAACGACAAAGAGACAGTGCACAATCAAATACATCGACAAAGAGACAGTGCAAAATCAAATACAACGACAAAGAAACAGTACAAAATCAAATACAACGACAAAGAGACAAAAAGACAGTGCAAAATCTAATACAACGACAAAGAGACAGTGCAAAATTAAATACAACGACAAAGAGACAAAAAGACAGTGCAAAATCTAATACAACGACAAAGAGACAGTGCAAAATCTAATACAACGACAAAGAGACAGTGCACAATCAAATACAACGACAAAGAGACAGTGCAAAACCTAATATAACGACAAAATTCAATATAAAAAGAGGCAACATCACAAACAAAGAGCCAATACAATTAAACAGTATTGGAATTGACAGAATGCAAATATAAAGAGACACTATATCTACGAAATGTAAAGACAGAGGCAATGCCACGTAACAATTCTTCACGGTAACACAATTTAAACCAAAGTCGGGTAAAGAGAAAGTTCCACAACAACATTAAATAAGAAGGAATAAAACAGAAAAAAATAATCCCAAAATATTTTGAAAAACACTACATAGATTCATAGGTAACGCAGCATAAAGCCGACAAGAATTGGAAATTACTTTTATGAAGCAAAATGTTAAAACACATCAAAATATTAAACAAATGCTTCAATCCAAATGTTAACGAACAGTACATGTTGCAACAATCGAAAACACTGCTCAACGCAAAATTAAAAACAAAAAAACCATTGATCAAAATTGATAATGAATTTAATAAAAGAAATTAAAGACAGAAGCATTTCTGTAATATTACTCTTCAATCTGTGTATGCTGTTACTTAGAACTATGTTTTGTTGTGTTTTCTTGTTGTAAAATGCGCAAAACTTTCCGTCAGATTTCTTTTTTTATTAAATTTACAATTTCTGCTTCACATAATTATATTGCTTTAAAAATATTTCTCAACAACATTTTGAATTTTTTTTTCATTATTTCAATTTAGTTTATGATTTAAACAAACCAGAAAGTCAGTTTAAAAAAATGAAACTTTTGGGGATTTTTCACTAAATAATGAAGGGCTCATTGGAATATCTCAATGTTCACAAAATCATCTTTAAATAGTATTATGATTTATATATGAAAATTTCAAGAACAGCTAACCGTTAATTCTTGAAGTGGTGAGCCAGATCTAGCTTGCTCCCTTTTATTATATGGGTCCACCTTACTATATGCCGCAGTATAAATAAACGGGAGCCAGTTAGATCTGGTTTTAACCAGACTGCATCAATGACGGCAGTATTCGCACGAAATCTAAAACATTTTCGAAGCAAGGTTGTGACAAATAAGTGTGGAACAAATAAGCCTCAATAAAACAATGGGTGCAAATATTTTGGAAATGTTTTCACCTAACTCATACACTCAAAGAAAGGTTCACACTGAACTCCAAGAATCACACTCAGTTCAACTGGACTTTTTGTTATAAAAGCTTGGCACGATTAATACGTTGGTAATGTTAAACATTGACTTTAAAAGCATTGTATATTAGGAATCTCATTTTATCTGTAAAATTGAAAACAGTAGACGACATAACGAGATTAAGTAAGCTTCCCACAGATCTTCTTTTTTTATATTTGATTAATATAGTCGTCTTAAAATCCTGTGTGTTCTAAGGGTACGAATTAATAATGATGTGGAAAATGGAAGGTGTCGTTTTTATCTCGGCTTCTATTACCAGTGGAGGGTAGGGTTTCAATTTAACGACCTCGCCACTCGCGTTCTATACTGTATCCAGCACGTAAACCTCGCCAGCAGTGGAACTCTCCTGTCACTCTCATCAGAAAATCTCGCAGAGCAGACGTGGATCTCGTCGGATACATGCACCTTCTATAAACATGTTATTATATACTGCTTGTAGATAGGTCACTGTCAATACAACATACAGATAGCACAGAATTAGGTGAACTTGTTAATTCTAGTAATTGATATTTCAGTTTGATATTCAGCAGCCCCGCGACTCTTATCTTGCCCGTTGGTTTTTATTTCTTCAATGTGAAACTTTAATTTTGTATTTCATTCACCGTAAAATTGAAGTTTGTTTTTTAAAGTTAAAAGTCGCAGAATTATGATCTAGTGACCTCAACAGGTTACGTCGTGTCGCCAAATGTAAATCTGAGATTTATTAGACGTTATCCAATGTTCCCACGATAAAGATATCAAGGACGTCCTTCGACTTTTTTTTCTTAGTGCAAAAATCTTTTCAAAATACTTTTCCGTACCAATCTAATTAAAATTACATGTATTTCTTGAATTGCTCCCGTTTCTGCTATTTTCTGACACATCGGAAACGGGAGTAATTCAAGATATGAATTGAGGCAAGTTTCTGCAATGTTTTCCTGTCCATCCCGAACATCTCAGGTGAGTTAAAAACTATTTTACCTTATGTGTTACATGTACTGTTTCGAAAATATTTATGAGATTAGTTATTTCTTGGAACGCGTCGTTGCAGTTAGACAATGTTACAAAAACACTCGTTCTGAAGTCTGTGAACGATGCTTTGTTTCACAGCTTATTGTCACAGAAAACCAGAAAAAAGTATCAGTAAGAGCATAAGAAAAATCGGAGAAAAAAGTTTTAACTTAAAACAAGTAAACGAAAAGCCTATTGATATGGTAATGCTGACATGCACCAGTATCAATGATATTTCCATTGAAGAATTCCTAAATTGGTGAGTGAGTAACCTTGCATTCTTAAGGAAGGTAAAGAAAGAATAAACATCTAAAAGGCGCTCCATTATTTCGATTGTAATATAAATCATGTTTCAGACCGATATGGACGCACTTTTGAATCGTCAGGTTTTATATAATCCGGGAACTAGGGTGATGCTTAGAATAAAATACCGTTTCTCGTATTAAGGAAGTCAAAGAACTTTTGCAGATAATTATAGTAAAATAAACGACAGCTTATTTACTTACAAGCAAGGAAGGGGGTAAGCAAATTTTGGAACTCATTGTTACATACGGGCAAGGGTCATCTATTAAATATGAATCAATTGTACTAGTATATTGTCGTTCTGTTTGCAACTGGTTTACCGGCGCGGTGACTCAGAGGTAGATCATTCGCTTCGTGATCCGGTAGGCGGGGTTCGAATCATAGCCGCCGCGTCAAAACCTAAAACTTTAAAATTAAATTTTCTTCTCGCTCAGCATTCTGGGTAGGAGAAGGACTGGTTGGCTCGGTGTCAGGATAATATGACCTAGTGAAACATCATGTCAATGCGTCTGCGGTGTGTTATTTCAGTGAGACAACGATCAGTGCGCACTGTCACAAGCAGACACCGTCTCGATATGAGTTAAGGGACGAAAAATAATATAAAAAAATGCAACTTGTTAAAAATAGATTAATATTCGCTAAATTGAATATATGCAGCTATCTAATTTACATGTTTTGACTCACGAAAATCTTAATATACAATTATTATATATCTAAATATAGTTGTTGTACATGTATGTAGTACATATCATGGTTTATTCACAAATTACACATTTATATCACAAGTTGTGGTAATTCTTGATATGTTTCACGAAATTCGTAGGATCAATAAATATTCATTTACTCTGTGTGTGACCATTTTAAGTTAGTTAAAACGATTTGAAGTCAGTATTTAAACTGAGTAGGGAAAAAGCAACCTGTCTTACTTACTTGTAACGAAGAAACAAAATTCAATGTTTAATAAACATTTGTGTTTACCCCCAACACTAGACAAAACACAGTT
This sequence comes from Pododesmus macrochisma, assembly GCA_032359645.1. Taxonomy (NCBI): domain Eukaryota; kingdom Metazoa; phylum Mollusca; class Bivalvia; order Pectinida; family Anomiidae; genus Pododesmus; species Pododesmus macrochisma. The sequence continues at coordinate 4,334 of JAUMGZ010166398.1, forward strand.
TATAAGGCAAAAAGCAAAACTGCTTTGTACATTGCACAGCAATGTAATGTTATACAAAGATTATGTTATACAAAGGTATTGTTATACAAAGGTAATGTTATACAAAGGTAATGGGTTATTTTACCAAACATTTCATTATATTTCACTCGTCTCATAAATTAAAAGAATAAAAAGAAAGCTTAGCTGTATTTGTTAAAGCTTAGCTGTATTTGTTATTTTCTTTTTAAGCCACGGTTGTGAAACATATGATAGTTAGACTATAGACTATTAATCTTTTGTTAAGTGTTGCCTGGTTATGACGACCATTTTTGCATCAACTCAAAATTCTCATTGTGATTCGTCAATAAATAATAAGTCAGCTGAACAATTGACACAATCTTTTAATCAATGCCAATATTCAGTGCTTTATATAAATGTAATGAATTAATAATATTATGTCAAAACTCATTTCAGTAATGGCTAGTTTATCCATATAAAATCTAATCACACTCACCAATAAATTCTCATTTTCAACATTTTTATTTACAGAGTAAATTAAGTCTTCATCTTCTACAATCTAACACTCGTCTCCTTCTCGAATTGATCTAACTATTTATCTTCTCCTATATAGGATCTTACACTCGACTCCTTCTCGAATTGATCTAACTATTTATCTTCTCCTATATAGGATCTTACACTCGACTCCTTCTCGAATTGGTCTAACTATTTATCTTCTCCTATATATATAGGATGTTACACTTGTCTTCTGCTCCTGTGTTTTAAGACTTTACTTCTTTTTGTACAATCTTAACGCTTTTCTTTTTTTCTATTACCTAATTAACCTTTCTATTTTTACTATTATTATATGTAGTGTTTTTGGTGTTTCTTTCAGTAATTAGCGGTCATCAGCTAATTTTGATGTAAAAAATGTGGTCACGCTATTTCAAAATGTGTCTGTCTCACGGATATAAGTAAATTTTGTTTATTGAATTTATATATAACATCCAAACTCTGTGTTCACCTAACAACACATCCACATTTATCTTGGTATTTTAGCAGGAATTTGACTAAAACGTTGGTATTTAATTATAATACTAAGGGACTAGCTGTATACATTTGGGGGTTTCTTGTTGCACACACGCCTGTGTGATGGTCACTGTTACTGTCAGGCTTGACACCGTCAATGATTAATGTGCTACGTTAACTGACGTATCAAGAAACCTGTATCCAATATATTTGTTTTTCCCTAGATTCCTATTAGATCTATGTACATTCTTAAGAAAGCAAGGGATTTACTTGTAATAAATAGTGTGCTTTAATGCGGAATTTCTAAATGTTACTAATTGAGAAATTAGTTGTTGGAAAAAACTTTCAATTAAAAGTGGAATATTTATATAAGCATTTCTTAAAGGCATTAAATTTGGACGTTCCTACCTATACGAAGTCCATTAAAATATTTTAATTATATTTTATTAAAAAAAAAGAAGTTTGCTCCAATATATCTACGTATACAAACATGTAAATAAATAAGTTTTTCTTTAATATCGTGTATCGTCTTTGTGATTTATTTACAAGGTTAACTTTGACACAATAACATTGTTTCACTGAATTGACGGGTGAAGAAATATCAAGATAAATTTGTATGATAGTAAACTTTCTAAATTAAATGTCTTAAGAAAGTCTTGCTCTTCATAAATGTAGCTTGTTGGGTTCGAGTCTCAGTAAATCTGATTTAGATCTGACCAACAGCGTAGACACTCGTTGCTATAAAATATGTTAAAAGTAGCGGGATTCATAAGCTAGTAAACTTAACCTCAATCCCTTGTCCATATTTGTGAATTTGTAAAATGTACACGGTGGGACGGTACGTAATGTTAGCATTACAATAGGTAACTACCAATTTCCTGATAGATAATGGAAATCTCTTTTACAAAACTTTTTAATACAAAATTGCAAAGTGAAACGGGCAATCAATAAGTATACTATACATAAGAGGAAAACACTTATTCCTGTGTGCTAGGACCTTGACCTTGTCCTTGTCCAAGATTTTAGGCTTAGCTACGAATCAACCGTTAACAACGTGCGCTCAAGAGAAATAAATTTCGAATAGACAAGACCTAGAAAACCAAAGTTAGGAAGCCAAAAGGGTTGTGGTTACAATGTAAGATATTCCTATTTTGTTTATGACAAAACCCCAAACTAAACATTAAATGTTTAACGCCATTTTATTAAGAACAATGATCAGCAACAACAAAGCCAGGTTGTTATTTAAAATAAGAGCGTTATTCAATATAGAAACGACCGACCAATCATTCAGACCCACAGGAACTATTTCTGAACCTTTTATGACTTGTTAATAAAAAAAGCAATACTATACTCTTTGCAAACTCACAAATCACACAACAATAAGTTGAGACCCGTAAATATTTGTACGCATACGTATTTCTAGTCCACATCATACATGTACATCACATAGTGGTCAATACATGAGGGTACTGCTACACTTGTTGTCGAGTTGGATCATCATCACGCCCTTACCATAACTTGAAGTGCTCTGTCATTTTTACACTCTGCTACTAAGCTTTAGCCTTTTCCCTTAATTTTGTATCCATTTGTGAAGAAGAAACTTAATAATTCTAATGGTGTATTTTTATTTTATATGTTTATTTGCTTGTGAAAATACAGTACGCTTTACTTAATACTTTTGAGTTTTATCATAAAAATGATAACTAAAAAAACACAAATATGTGTGTAATTTAAGATATTAATTGACTTCGGTTATCATTTTTATGTTAAAACTCATTATTATTTATTTTAGTTATTTGCTGTTGCTGTGTCCTGTACGTATTTTGGAAAAGTATATAAATGTCTTTTCACGATACATTAATAACTTTCTCGCCTAGACTATGAGCTATAGACATATAGCCAGCCCCCGTGCGATAATTTATTACTCTATTTGACCTCTGACCTTGAAATTTCGAGAGGTTTGCACCAATGGGGTGTGTCTGCGGCTGCTGAAGCTGATGATAGGGCTGGCTATGTTAACATAAAACCTGTCTTATTTATAGTATACCTGAGTACTTAGCGCATAATGTGAGAAAAACATATTCTATAAAGGAGGGACTTTATATTAATTACTTGTTTGTTAAAAATACATGGATATCAACGGCCCCTTATCTGCAAGAGCAAATGCCTTCAGTATATCTTCTCTGATATCGGGGCCTATGGCTGATTCCCTCCTAGGAACTCTTAGTGGAACATTAGGGTACTCGTATGTACCACCCCAAAGAAGCACTGATTGCTGTTTTGAGTGGGGACAAAACGGAACTTACCCAGTTGGGATCAAAGGAATGGAAGGTAAGGGGAGAAGAACTGTTGTGCATTTCAAATGTAAATATATGTTATATATGAGCGACGAGTAGTCAGGAAACATTCGGAAATTATCAAATGTGTAATTATTTTAATTTATGTAAGATACATATTCAGGAAATTTTCGGATATTATGAAACGCAATTATCTGTAATTATGAAATTTTATTATATAGACTCAGGAAAATTTTTAATAATATAATAATCTTTAGGTAAGCGATAAACAGTCAACAATAATTTGGAAACATCTAATATAAAAACTAAATTAGAAAAAAAACCTTTTCTAGCAAACCTCAAAATGACAATTTTGCTTTGAGAATATATTCTTATGAGTCTAGATTTATATAAGAATTTAATTGAAGTTCAAAAAAAGAAACCCATCCGTCTGCTTTTGGCACGGTATCAGTGATGTTAAATTATTTTACTTTATATAATGTGATATATTTACTTTAAATGTGTGTGTAATAGGGAAATTAACACGAATTACCAAAGTGACCCTTAAATAAAGCCGTAACTTGTTAACTGATTTTAAGAAACTTCAACATATATATCATTGCTGTAATTTAAGTCAAACATGCCGTGTAGGACAAATAACAATAGCTATAAGAACGAAATTCCTAAGGATTACATTCCCAAATCTCCCACCGGCATCAATATGCTACAATCGTTAATACAGTTTTGATCGGCCTTAATTCATTTTCAAGACGAATTTTTTTTCAAGTTACTAAAATGTGTGAGGTCCCGTGGAATTCGATCTAAAGCGAGATGTAGTTAACTCGATTCTATTTTCTCTTCAGATGTTTAACAAAAAGTTCTCATCTAACGTGGCTGTCCGACGTAAAGAATAAATCTTTTTCTTCATACAATACAAATATATCTGTATTTTACATTAATTTTTCAGTTATATCTTAATCTAACCTTTTGAAGTTCTTAAATTAGTTGGTAATCACAGATAAAAAAAAAAGTCAAAATGAAAGCATCCCTGAGCCGATTAAGTGAAATATAAAAGACGTAAAATGAAAACGCATTGATGACGCAGTATTACTTGAATTTTAACAACAGTATATCAAAAATAGAATTTGCAACATCACCCGACTAGCGAAAAGAAATAATTCGATTGGTCAAATACACAAACTCTAGATATAACGAACACATTATAACAAAACACATTTTTGTTATTAGATAAACTGTTAAAAATATAATTATATTCTATTTTGAATTGGTCCACTTATTGTTTTAATTCACTTTTATTTTCAATAGATCTAGAGCAATTCTCAAAAATGAGTTTTTGGTTTTTTCTTGGTTTGAATTTGATTGAAAATGCCTTTCAGGGCATGGTCAATTGATAACCTATCCAATTCATATAATACATATGTATATATTTTACCAGGTTTACGTGAAATCCACATATCATTGTTTGATTTAATATCTTTTCATAGTGTGGAAGACATACATTTTTGTAACTTTTGTGTTATGTTGTTGATATTTCTAATAGAAAAAAATGAATTGAATCCCAGATGAACAATTTCACAAAAATACTCCCTTGATAATTCGACAATGATTGGCTACTTCTAGCATGAGATTGCATGGTGACAAGTGTTTTCACACCGTGATAAGACCATCTCCTATAAACATGAGATTGTTTCCATCAAACCAATCCAACCGTGACAATCCAGGAATGACATTTCGTCTGATCCGTATCACATGCACACGTGCTCGAATATTTCACAAAGATGTAAAAGTCACTTGTTGAGTTGACTCGTCTACTGAATTTCTCCGACGTAATGTTATAGCGGAGTTAGGTTCTTTACAGTCTTGTAAAACTGAGATTGGAATTCAGATAAAGGCGTATACAACCCAGAGATATTTGTAAAACTAATTTAATATTCTTTAAACAAGATTGAATCTTTTATCGAATGTAATTAAAAATCTAACTTTCTCGAAATTCTGCTTCCATTCCTTTTTTCGGGATATATGAAATATATATTAGTCGTTTGAATAAAAAAATGTTTTTTGTATTGTGTTTCTATGTTCTGATAATAAAGTTATACAAATATATTTTTAATCAGGCCCGACTTTGGTCTATCTATGTCTATTTTGTGATTGTAATGAATTTTTTCATTAAGGCTTGACTATAGCATCATTTGAGTTTAACCAATTTGCATTTGTAAGTATACCTACAAAGTTGCAGAACTGATATGAAAACATGTTTTCTATATTCGAAAGCATTTCTTGATTTTATCGTTTTAATTTAGTTTTTGCTGAGGTTTAATTTAACATCGCCTAGCATATCCTACTAACAAACATAATCGTACCGGAAAGCATTCCAGGAAGGTTTTAACTATACTTGATAAACAAAAAGAGAAAAATACTTAACTTTACAAAACAGTTTCTAAGAAAATATTTAAAGGTATATAAACAACAACAAAAGTAGGTAAGTCTCTTTGAATAATCATCTTGATTTTAAATCTTTAATTTTGATTTTACATTTAAAAAAACAAACTGTAGATTAATTTGTTTAAGATTATATAGTTATGTTCCCTTTTATTTTCAGCTTGCTTGTTGAATGCCGGGACCGGTCGGCCATATTACGACTCGGTACGGATGGAAGAAATCTGTGATAAAGATCCCCAAAATACGTGTGTAATAACTAATACAGACTGTGTCAAAGGGGAAGACGAGGAGGTAGAAAAATCGCAAAAACAACCCCTTCACCCCAAACTGCTCAATGTCAACACTCACTTAGAAATGAAAACTTTATGGGACGAGTTTGATGAACTAGGGACGGAAATGATCGTCACCAAGGCTGGGCGGTAAGTCTATATATCGATCTGTCATTTATTGTTAAATATTTTAAGTTTTCTAGAACAGTTACACAAACTAGCTGTTTTGCATAAAGTTATGGTGTTTTGTTGTTGTTGTTGTTGTATTTTGTTGATATTATTTTGTCGAGTGATAAGGCCGATTTTGTCATTTCCAATTCACTATAAAAGCATAAAGTAGTGGGGTTGTGGTTGGGGGGAATACAAACCAATTGTCGGTTCAAGTAAAAGTTTCATTTTATCTTGTATATACATTTTGGTTAATTTATGTATCAAAGTACTCCCTTTATCTATGGTGCAAGAAAAAATGGACGCACTGATTGATTAATTTTTCATTTAACAATTAACGTCGTCAATATAATATGCCCCGTTTAATTGTTTTCTATGTATTGTAATGTCCATGTTTGTCCACTCATTCACAATGTTAACAACATGTTCTAAACTTGTCTATATGGTATAAACAAGTACAATAATATGCTGTGTACTTCTGTTCTATTTGTCTTTTGTAAAAATGTTTGAAAACAGTTTCCCATTCACAATATTACAATATATACCTGCATTTTATTGGCGAATTCTCAGGTGATTACTTGAGATATATACTCTACACAAAATCGCCTTTTTGTCCTGCAAGAAATTTATAAATTTGTTATGTACATAGAAATAATTGGTATTTCTTCTTTCTCTTGAAAAATAAAAAACTATCAAATTATCAAAAACAGAAATTGACATAATAGTATTAGTTCTCGTATTCCGTCAACCGAGTTAAGTGAATTTATAAATTCACAAGTTTATCGGAAACTCCTGATTTCATTTTAACCATAATTTGCCTTGAAGGGATAACATTATTTCCTCGATAATTTTTGGGGTTATTTTTTTTAGAGAAGATATGTGTTCCTGAGATGATTGATAATATTTACATTTATTCGCATGCGTTGTCCGGAGGTTGCTGTTATGTTTCTGTAAACAATCAAGCGAAAACCAAAGTGCAATATACATGCAATGGTACGTGTTTACATTTGCTCTGAGAGCATCGCCCGGGCTTTTTTTCCATATTTATAAATATTATAATTATGTTTATAAATAAAGGAAAATGAATTACATTGTTACCAGTAAGTGACTGATACTTGGTATATGTTTATCATTTTTATCAACAAATGTATCAGAGCGCAAGGACATATATTAAGTACTCGAAATCCCGAAATGCATTTTATTTTATTTCGAAATATATAGATTTCCCTTGATAAGACTAGATAAAGGTGTCACGTAGCATAATGTTGAAGTTGTGAATTTGTCACGAATTTAATGTTCAAGTTGACGTAAATAATAAGTAGATTATTTTCTTAGTTCATAAAAATATACATTTTAACATTATTAATCCATGCAGTTACATTTGGTGTATATTCAATTATTTAATTTTGTGTTGTTCATTTTATTATTAATGTAATAATGAGTTTTACGAAATAAACGAATTGTATTTTGTTATGTTTTGTTTAAAGATATTTAGTACATAGAAAGTTATTATATTTTAAGTATAAGTTTTAAAGATCGATTTATAAGAATATCAATCATGAAAAAGTCTAGAATATATAATGAAACATAGAAATAAGTTTCAAACAAGAAAGTGAATTAGTTTTCCCCAGCGCCCATATATGACGGTGGCATTGGAACTAGACATGGGCTGTGTGACAGTATTGTTCATACTCAATTTTGGTTGTTATTATATGTGGTAATTATCGGTTTTCAAATTTTTTATTTAATTGTGACCTTTGGAAATTAATTTCTTTATATACACTCTCGTGATTGCTTTGTTTTCGGATAAACTCAATGCAGTATATAATTGTACGATATATAGTAAAGACGTGGATTCTTTGCTGATCCTTTATCAAAGACTTGTGTAACACGCTGGTTCAAGGACGTGTATATTTGTGTAACATCGTGGTCAATGATACTTCTATGTTTTTGGATTATCCATACAGTATTAAGATAGAATTCAATAAATGCTTGTTTATAATTTAAAATTGTTAGGTCGCTATGAAGCGCATATCACAAACGTGGTATCCGTTTAGGCATTGCATCTTTTTTATTTTGATACATTGAATTTGTAACTGGTAAAGTTTACTTAAATTGACTGTCTGTCTGTTTGTCCGTCTGTGATTTTAATAGGAAGTCCATATAACACTGAAGATGAACTATGCTTAGACTGCATAGGGTTAACATAAAACCTACCACCCACCAAAGATAATGGGTGAAGCAAAACAAAGAAAACTATGCGAAATATTAATTATTTTTGAAGAACCAGCGCGTTTTTATTGCTGCTCTTCATCTATTCAAAGATGTGTTGTCCGGTCTTCACAAATCAGCCACACTGACTGTTTAGTTGCGCTTTTATGAACTTTTGCATGCAAAGCTTATTGTCAACGTTCTTGTTATTGCATCTCGTCATAAATTCTGAACGTTGTGGATACATCATATTCATGTGATGGTCCGTATAGTTTCTCAAATATAACACTAGTGTTTATTCAAAGAGTTAAAAAGGCTCTTTAGTAGACATATAAACACAAGTGTCATTTGTTTACGTCAGAACCAAGGACAACTAAAATACGGGCTTATGTACTTTTACTGCTGAGTACGTAAATATCTTCCGAAATAAATTACAGATAAAAAAAACTAAATATTTTAACGGTTCATAAACGACGTTTGAACAAAACAATTGAAGTAAAACTCACTGTATAGATTTACTTATCAAAGATTGAATCCACTATAATGATAATTAGGAAATACGTCACATAAATCATCCTCCATACGTTTCCTTTATTTATATTCATATTTAAAGTTTAAAAAATCATATGCGATGCTTCGATACAAAAAGCCGTATAATTTGCAATTTTGGATGAATCAACAAAACATTGTACACTGGTCCTTTGTTATGCTGTGCGTTCCTTTACTCGTTTATACACATTTTAAAGTTACATTTCTCTCTAATGTTCAACCAGAAGACATTGAACGCTACTTCTGTACTGTATTATAATGTACGTTCATGTGCTCATCCACATGTCTTCCAGTGTTCTGACTCATTTTCAATCAGAAACTTTGAACACTACTCCTTTTATAATATTGCACGTACACGTTCTCGTCTGTACAGAGATTTACCAGTATTCTGTACACATCTCTACAACAATATTAACATGTTTTACATAATCTATATAACAAATGTATTTACACGGTGTTTTATTGCAGTTTTCAAGTGTCATAATGACATATAATTGACATAAAATAAGTGATTTATTAGTGAAAATATAGCAAAAGAAAATTAGCGCGAGGATGTAAATTATAAAGAGCTCTCCTTGTCTTGATAATCTATACACAAGTCACGCCAAGGGGGAATTAAACGCCTCAGCAATATTGTTTAACATGTCAGGGGAGGTTTCCGCATAATTTACGGTAGGTAGGCGTGACTGGGGTGTTTGTTTTTACCATAGACTATGTGTTTCCCCTGGGACAAGAGCTGTTGATGCTGTACGTGTATCGTGTTGATAACGATGATAGCATGTCCAGATGGGTGGTTATTTATTCTAGTCTGGCTAAAGCTGAGATGTGAGTTTGTATTTGGGACAGGTCACTGGGATAAACACATTAACGCTGTATCAAAGACGGTATACGTTTACATGGTGGTATTATATTGCATGTCACGTTATCATCATGGTTCTTATATATAAGGTTGCATCTTAGAAAACAAGAAAACTAACATTGATTAATATAATAGGTGACTAACTGAAATAAATTATTATATCTTTATAGTCATGTTGTAAATATGACCAAGATTCGCATATTAAATTAACAAAAAATCGTTTATTTCAAGATCTTTAGAATCAACAAGCATACCTTCAGAAATAAAATCGGTCTACCGTTTCCTAATTATTTGGTAAATATTACAAAATAAGTACGCGCAGTCAAACGATGTCCAATTAGGATCACAACAATATTAGAGGGGAGGGGGCCTATATAAAAATCGTTATAACGTGTTAAGACGCCGTCATAAGGATCAACACACCTTATAAGGATGTTGAGCTTTTCGAAACCAAACTATCATTAAAAACATTGTTGAGGTGATGACAAATATAAACTGTTGGTGACCTCGTGAAAATGTTGTATACGTACCACAACATATTATAACATCCCTATTTCCACCGATTATCAATACATTATACCGTAAACTCGAGAGGAACTTGTTGGAGGTTAATATTTTCAATGCATCAAAACTATTCTAAATATTGTTCATATTCATTTTGAAAAAGTTAACATCAAACCAACGCGATTGAGAAAAAAGAACCTGTTTCTTTACCTTGCGGCATGGTTTAAACTAAATTTTAAATAAACATACGTTAAAAACTGTCGTCCTACCTAAATCGGCAATAGATGTTAGGATCATTATGATACTCTAACCTTACTTACTTATTGACGTTCAGTTAATGTTGACATCACACATAATTCACTGATATAATAGACGTTCAGTTTGTTTAGTGACCTAACGTTTGCTCCCCGACCAAAACCGTAAACGTTGTAATAGACTAAAAACTCCTGACCGACTGATCAAATACCGGACATTTCTTAAAGCTTTTCTTCTGAATGTGATATGCTTCATATTGAATTTACGAAGTTTGTGTTTTTGAGCAATGAACCTTTCAAGCTTAAATTACTTAATTATTGATACAATAGTATGGTCATATTTGAATAATCAAATAACACATTTACTTTTTGACTCTCCTACCATAGTTTTGTTTCCCTCATGTAACCACAAAACAGTCATTATGGGGAATGGGTAATGTTGAAATTCCACGTATCTCGGCTAAAGTATCAAAGTTAATGAATGTTAACATTCTACTTAACTCAACACTGAAGTTCATTTAGTGTTGACATTCTACGAAACTCGTCTATAAATACACTCAATTAATGTTGACATCTTGCCGAACTCACCAATATTGATAGTGAAGACATTCAACTCTATCACAGAAAATGTTGAGTAACTGTTGACATCTTTTTTAACTAAAAAATAGACGAATATTTGATGTAGATAATCTACCTGATGTTTAAAGATGACATATCTCACCAAAAGACATTTAGTGAATGTTGACATCCTACGTATCTCACCAATAGATATTTAGTGAATGTTGACATCCTACGTATCTCACTAATAGACATTTAGTGAATGCTGACATCCTACGTATCTCACCAATAGACATTTAGTGAATGCTGACATCCTACGTATCTCACCAATAGACATTAAGTGAATGTTGACATCCTATACGTATCTCCCAATAGACATTTAGTGAATGTTGACATCCTACGTATCTCACCAATAGACATTTAGTGAATGCTGACATCCTACGTATCTCACCAATAGACATTTAATGAATGTTGACATCCTACGTATCTCACCAATAGACATTAAGTGAATGTTGACATCCTACATATCTCACCAATAGGCATTAAGTGAAAGTTGACATCCTACGTATCTCACCAATATACATTTAGTGAATGTTGACATCCTACGTATCTCATCAATAGACATTTAATGAATGTTGACATCCTACATATCTCACCAATAGGCATTAAGTGAAAGATGACATCCTACGTATCTCACCAATAGACATTTAGTGAAAGTTGACATCCTATACGTATCTCACCAATAGACACTTAGTGAATGCTGACATCCTACGTATCTCACCAATAGACATTTAGTGAATGTTGACATCCTACGTATTTCACCAATAGACATTTAGTGAATGTTGACATCCTACGTATCTCATCAATAGGCATTTAGTGAATGCTGACATCCTACGTATCTCACCAATAGACATTTAATGAATGTTGACATCCTACATATCTCACCAATAGGCATTAAGTGAAAGTTGACATCCTACGTATCTCACCAATAGACATTTAGTGAATGATGACATCCTACGTATTTCACCGATAGATTTTTAGTGAATGTTGACATCCTACGTTTCTCACCAATAGACATTTAGTGAATGCTGACATCCTACGTTTCTCACCAATAGACATTAAATGAATGTTGACATCTTACGTATCTCACCAATAGACATTTAGTGAATATTGACATCCTACGTATCTCACTAATAGACATTTAGTGAAAGTTGACATCCTATGTATCACCCATAGACATTAAGTGAATGTTGACATCCTACGTAACTCACCAATAGACATTAAGTGAATGTTGACATCCTACATATCTCACCAATAGACATTAAGTGAATGTTGACATCCTATACGTATCTCAACACTAGACATTTAGGGAAAGTTGACATCCTACGTATCTCACCACTAGACATTTAGGGAAAGTTGACATCCAACGTATCTCACCACTAGACATTTAGTGAATGTTGACATCCTATACGTATCTCACCAATAGACATTTAGTGAATGTTGACATCCTACGTATCTCACCAATAGACATTTAGTGAATGTTGA
>JAUMGZ010166398.1:17091-27674 GCA_032359645.1 Pododesmus macrochisma
CTCACCAATAGACATTTAGTGAATGTTGACATCCTACGTATCTCACCAATAGACATTTAGTGAATGTTGACATCCTATGTATCTCACCAATAGACATTTAGTGAATGTTGACATCTTACGTATCTCACCAATAGACATTAAGTGAATGTTGACATCCTACGCATCTCACCAATAGACATTAAGTGAATGTTGACATCCTATACGTATCTCACCAATAGACATTTAGTGAATGCTGACATCCTACGTAACTCGGCTATATACGCTCACGTAATGTTGACATCTTGCCGAACTCACCAACATAGAGGCTGAAATAGTAAAGACATTCCACTCAGTCACTGAAAATGTTAAGTTAATTTTAATATCTTTACTAACTCACCAATAGACGTACAATAAGTAATGATATTCAACTTAACTTGGCTATAGTCGAAGAGTGTTTATGTTGACATTCTACATAACTCGGTTATATGCATGTGGTGGCTCATAGGTAGAACGTTATTTTCGTGCTGGTTGGCTGGTGTTAGAACCCCAGGCGGCGGTCTTGAATTCCGGCCACCTCAGATGTCTAAATTAGGCATCTTCTCGCTCTTCTTAGATCTAAGTTCTAACTAGGCCCATATTACATATTTAGTTCGCTGTTATATGTGAATATAAACAAAACGAATATAATGTGCATCGACTGATTAGTGATTGATTTCCACGAAACAAACCGGAATAAAACTTAAAAGTGCATATAGTCTTGATTATGATATTAACGATAAACATCCAATACACTTAATGCATGTAACATGTACGCATGACATATAACTCGACCAACACCAGACGTTCACAGACATGTAATATATTGACGACAAAACTAGACACATCTGGTCTAAACCAACACTAGACAAATCTGGTCTAAACCAACACTACAGACAAATCTGGTCTAAACCAACACTAGACAAATCTGGTCTAAACCAACACTAGACAAATCTGGTCTAAACCAACACTAGACAAATGTGGTCTAAATCAACACTAGACAAATCTGGTCTAAACCAACACTACAGACAAATCTGGTCTTAATCAACACTAGACAAATTTGGTCTAAATAAACACTAGATGTTGAGTCAATGTTGACATCTTATCTAAACTACCATTAATATTAATGTTGCAATATTCCCTAGTTCAATATATGACATGCTAACAAATCAGTGTTGACTATATTCCGTATCAGTGCTGGAGTTGTGTTAACAACCTTCGAACGCAGGTTCATGCGTGAAGCTAAAATATACAAACAAGTAACGATTGTGGTTAATGCGACGTTATTAGGAATTGCATCAACAGCTTATAGTTAATGTATTGAAATGTCACAGCGACTACCATCTTATGAGTTTATACTGAAGTTATTAACCATATATATGTGGCGCCGCTACTACATGTGAACCATACTACTTTTTTGTATTGACATTTTAGTAGAAAGTGTTATTCAGTTTCAATTTTAAGTTTCTTTTTTGCTATCTAAACATTAAATAACGACCTTTACTCGTAAAAAGAAGATAACATTTTAAGGAGTGGTTTTACACATTAACGTTGTCCAATAAGTAACTCAGGGCTGGCATTTAAATGTTCGCAATTAGACAATTGTATAGTATTTTATTCACTTTGCCAGTTTTATTTTCCAGTAACGAACACGGATGAACATTTTATTCAAGATAAAAAGTCAGATCGCTTTTCAAAACGTGTGTTAATCATTCTTATCAAGTCTTAATTTGCCGTAATGAATCTCTAATAAAAATCACAAAAACTACTATTAATAGTCACTCTCGTTCATGACGAGGCGACTTGCGAGACTTTGACACCTCGCTCATTCGTCTTATCGTCACCATCACCTACAAGTGCCATCCATAACGAAGCTTAATGCGTCAATTAGGCACAATTAAAACGCGTTGAGGCCGTTGTTGGGGAGTCTGACGCTACGCAGACACGGAGAGCACTCGTTACTTTACGGTGATGTATGTGTACGGTTTTATGTGCAGGTGGCGATATATTGATAAATTGTTCTAAACCGCGTACACTCCACGGGAAATACAAATTCAGCTTAAATTTTGATTAGATAAATTGGCAATTTGTTGCATGCTAATCACAGTAATATTTCAGAGTGTAGGAGCTGTTCTATAATACGAGTGCTCTATATATGATAGTCGGGGCTGTTCTATAAATACTAGTGCTCTATATATGATAGTCTCGTTATTTAACGTTCCTGTTTTGTTTCAATTGTTTGTAAGGTAAATGATAACATTTTTATCGTTTTTCAGACTTCAAAATTACAATTTTATGGCAGCCATCTGTGAAGTACTTATATGTCTATATATCTATGACTGAATTATTGGGTTATAATTTCAAGCCCTAAAGGTCAAATCAGACTTGTTTCGTATAAAAAGCTGTCAATATTGCACGTTCGAATCCTCATCATTTGAAACACTCTCTGTTAATTCTTAACAAGTCGTCGTAGGTAGGCCCAACATATTTATGTTTCAGAGGCACATTTGAGTTAAAGTAAAACGAAGAGGTTGAAAAAACGTGACTAAGGTGGCAAAGGTTATAGTTTCCGCTCATGATAAAGTAAAGACAAAGAACATGTTTCGATTTCAACCAAAATTGGTTGTCCAATACCACCAAACTCTGCGGTTTGTTTTGTTTTTGTTAACGTCCGCGGGGTCTCTTTATCGATTATCTTAATCTTCCTATAGGAGGTTCCACGGAGGAATGCCGGAACTTTCGCGAAGCTTTATTACCAATTTCAAAGATAGATTAACTCAAACTTTAATTGATAGAAATATATTTTCTTTTCACAGAACAGCTCAAGTGTCCAGTACACCTAGCCTATTGCTGTACAATCTGAATGAATTTTGAACTATTTCGCTGTGTGTATTAGATATACTAAACCTTAAAAATAATCCGAATTCTGCTACGTTTTTTACGACAATCGACAAGGCTGCACAGTCATTCAAAAGCAACCCACAGAATCTGATATTAAATGACTATAAAACTTCATATATTTAATCGCTTAAAGGAAGCGCTATTTGCAAGATAACATTGGGTGAACTTAGCACCCCTCTAAATCCCCTGGGTACAACAAATGTAATAGTTACCCGAATTGGCGATAAACTCGTTAATGTTTGCCATGCAACAGCATAGTGCCATAGCAATAGTTTTGGTTCTTTGTTGTTATCTCGTGTTAAAATATGGTCATTGTCTGTATTCAGTAACTTTATAATTGTCCGTATCTATATTGCATCATATTGTGGTCGGTTTACTGGGAGTTTCATTCACATTTGCAATTCATGTGACGAAGACTGCGATTATAATCAGAGTAAGGAACCTTTTGAATCAATCTAGTATTCCGAAACATTGTTGTCAGCTCTCACTCATCGTCTATACAGGTGAAAAGTTCAACTTATACCCTATTCATAGTTATCGTGTAGTTTGAAAAGCGCATTTAATGTTTAGTTTTTATACTGAGCTTTGACATCAGCCTTAGTCATTTCTATCTTCAATTCTAAAAGTACCAATATTCTTTCTAAAACAACGAACGTGTATGTTGTTTAACCACGTCCATGTTCCTCATCACAGTTCAAAGCAGTTTCTTGGTTGTGTTTCATTACATATTTTCATAAGTATCAATCATGGCCGTAACTATCTATGAGGCTGCCAAGGCAAGTGCCTCGTCTGAATTTGTTTTTATCGATTTCATACATTAATAGTAGATTATATTTAGAATACATACAATTTACATGGTTTGCCTCAGCTGTTATAATACCCTAGTTACGGCCATGTCAATGCTTGTAATTTTTACAGTAGTGTTTTAATTCGACAATTTTTCCTCCAGTATTTTCGAAATATTCCCATCGCTATTGTGTCTATTCATACATACATATATGAGAAAGTTCTAAAAGTATGGGAACAAACTAATTATTTTACAAGAAATGTTATTTTGATTGCTGCTATATTGGATTTTATTTAATTTATATTTATTTTTATTCATAACAGGAGGATGTTTCCAACGTTCCAGGTTCGATTGTACGGATTAGATCCAGTTGCTGAATACATCGTTATGATGGACTTTGTGCCCTGTGATGACAAACGCTATAGATACTCTTTTCATAGTTCAAGTTGGGTGGTGGCGGGAAAAGCCGACCCACATATGCCCGGCAGAATGAACATACACCCGGATTCTCCCGCCAAAGGCGCTCAGTGGATGAAACAAATTGTCTCCTTTGATAAATTAAAATTAACAAATAATCTAATGGACGATAATGGCCATGTAAGTCTTCAATATTAGTATCTTATCCTTTGTATACTACATTTGGACACTACCAAATTGTGTTTTAATAAAAAAAGTATAGGAGTTGTTTATAGGTTAAAGGCTTTATGCAAGTAGTGCTGGTTTTTTTTCTCAATATACATCTTTAATACGTATGGGAATACTCAGAAATGTTTATTTAATGTTATTGTTCTTGAATATATATGTATCTAGGTCTGATCATACGATTACATGTATAAAATGCAGATTGACCTCTTCACGCGCACTTTTGATTGAAAACTGATATTGACTGGTTCCGTCTATAAATAGTACATAGTTTTGTTTTTGAACTACATGTATGTTTATATTTCACAATTAAACAGTTATTGCCTTTGAATATCAGAACAGTACAAGGTTTGGATAAAACCTCGCTTCGACTTCAAGTAACGGCTATAATTGTTTATCAATATATAATGACATTTTCCCTAAAATTCTATTTGCACAAAGATTCCCCGGTAAAGTGACATGACTGCTTGTGTGCAGGACAATTTGATTAAAAAATTATAATTGACTACGTTCGTCCTTAAATAGTAAGATTCCATGTAACAAAACAATTATGGCCTTTAGATTTCATTAGATTTATGGTTTAATCTCTGTTGATATTTCTTTATTATTTCTTCTTCGATCGATAAAACCATGTATCCACCTCATCCACAGACTGTAATATTTGTATAATGTTACCCAAGAAAAATACTGAACACCATTTAGCATTTCACAAATTCAATAGGGTATAATAGGCATACACAGTAAATTTGGTAGGGTGTAATAGGATTATACAATCAAGTATGCAGGGTGTAATAGGGATACACAGTAAAGTCTGTAGGGTGTAATAGGGATACGCAGTAAATTCTGTAGGGTTTAAAAGGGATACACAGTAAATTCTGTAGGGTGTAATAGGATTACACAATCAAAGTATGTAGGGTATAATAGGGATACACAGTAAAGTCTGTAGGGTGTAATAGGATTACACAATCAAAGTATGTAGGGTATAATAGGGATTCGCAGTAAATTTGGTAAGGTGTAATAGGATTACACAATAAAGTATGCAGGGTGTAATAGGGATACACAGTAAAGTCTGTAGGGTGTTATAGGGATACACAGTAAAATATGTATGATGTTATAGGGATACACAGTATGCGAGTATTTAATGATTTTTGTTGTCACTTATGACTGCCACGTGTTTGTCCTTCACGTGATGTAATTCTGGCTATACATAGAAGTGAAAGTAACCTCTGGTTTTAAAAGGTTGTTAAAATATAATAAGTCGTAACTGATGAATTCGTCAGTTTAGTATACATTCGTAGTCTTGTTTTTGTTGTGGTTCACATTTACTAAATACATTCAACTTCACATTCTTGTTCCAACTATAAAAACATAGCAGAGAGGCTTTAAATATTTCCAACAACCTGTTAACCCCATAGTAAAAGTACAATCGCTACAAAGAATGTTTTCCAGGATCAACCGGGGTAAAGTAAATATTTTTAAACTGAAACAGAAATAAACGCTGTAACAGTCATGTAACATATGTCCTGTATTTGACTACCATCATTTTTATAATCTGACTTTCATAATACCTTTGTGCTGACGTTTTTGTAGTTAAACAATGGAATAAGGATTGGGTTGGGAAAACGTTAGTCCCCATTTACAAAGTTACCTACATGCCAACTTTAAAAACATCAAATGGGGGAGATTTTTAGGATCCATGGGAGGATTTAGTGTTACAGTAAGAAATGATAGGGAGTATATGAATTTTCATGGGGAGACAATGCGCAAATGGTCAGAATTTTAGTACAAAACTTAGCGTGGGGGAAACGTAGGAGGTATAACGTTATCCTTTCTAAAAACTTTGCAATGCTAAACATTTTCTGTGAGTTTTGATATGAAGCGACAAGAAAAGTATCTGGATATCATCAGTGATTGGCTGTTGTCATTAATCAAGCGTGCGGTATTAATACCACCGACATTACAGAAGATGTTTGTTTATCAGAAAAACTACTCAGACCAGATTACAAGGTCAACTAAATTACAGTTTATAGTGACGAAAGAGTAAATCTGAAAACCTTTCACAATGTGTCTTGGAGTTAAAACTATTTAACTCATAATTTTTCAGAATAGATAGAGAAACGTAAATCTTGAGAGCCTTTGCATTCCGAATTTTGAATTAAAAATTGTCAAGAGCACATTGCGATTTAGCCTAAAATTGCAATGCATAGTGAAATATTCTTATTGACTAATTAGATATATGTTCTTTATTTAATATTATGCTTAAGTGATTGTCTTTAAAATGTTTCGTGCTTTTCGGGTTGATTTCAAGTCCAAACTTATATTTGACACGACGACCATCTTGAAAGCCCTTGTGATATACAAATTGTGCCGAGTTGATATTAAAACTCGGTAGGAATTATCAACTGAAGACTCTCACAAAGTGTTGACTCTTTTGTTGGTTGATCCAAAATTCAGTAGAGAGGATATATATGGTATGAACGACCCGTTGACGAACGGTTGTACAGGTCTGACCGTGTCTAGCACTACCTCGTAAAACACGGAACACAACTCACGAATAACTTTCTGTGTTGTTAATACAGCGGCCATTTTGAAAACCCATGTCATACCATATATAGTATTGTTATAAGGGGTCCTTTTGGCCTGTTCTTATAAATGGTTCAATAACAAAGTAGAATTTAAACAATGTCTTATCTTCTCTTTTCTTCAATAATAAAGATATGTTCTGTTGAAACTTGGCAGGGAACATCAATATCTGCAAAAAATCAAAGTATTGGTAGGTTATTTTGGAATTTACTTACATAGGCAAGTAGTGTTTAATGCAGTGTTTCTTAAGTGACCATTAAACTTGCCATGCTATTCCTTTTAGGAATGTTGACACACCGTTGCTGTAACTTGTTGTTTGCGTTTTCCTATGTCGTCAGTCCCTATTCAGATAACATGTTTCCTAAATTTAGCACAACAGGTCTGGTTAATCATTGCTATGATTATATTCAATGTGCAATAACAGCATGTGGACTAATCTTTTCAGATAATTCTTAATTCCATGCACAAGTATCAGCCAAGATTCCACGTTGTTTACGTCCATCCCAAATCCGAAGATTGCTCATCAACAGAAAACTTCAAAACGTTCACGTTTCCAGAGTGTAAATTCATGGCAGTGACGGCATATCAGAACCACAGAGTACGTAATGTTGTATTGTTTAAAACCCTTATGAATTTTCCTGTTTATCTCTATTTGTAACGTCACATTTTTTTTTCTGATATCTGGTTCTCTGAAAGCATGTATTGTAAGGCAAATTTGAAAACGTAAACCGAGACAAAAAGTTCCAAAATGTACCACTAACGTTGATGCCAGGCAACGGAAACTGTCATGACAAATAGTAAAACGAGACAAAATATACCACTAACATTCTTACCAGGCAACCGAAACAGTCACCGCTAATAGAAATTTCAATTGGTGGGACGTACCTATAATATCTAACCAGGCAAATAGAAAACAGAGACATGTTACCAACTTTCTTACCGCACCACAAATAAAAAACAAAGACAAACCATTAAAAGTTTTACGGGGCAAAGCTAGCAGTACCCTCAATACGTTAAACAAAGGGGAACAGGGACATATTAACACTGCAGTAGTGAGAACAAAAAAGGTTTACCAGTACAGGTAATTGAAGTCGAACAGTGGCACATGTGACAAAAACAGAAGAAAACCAACAACAGATGAGTCCAATGCGAGACGTTAAAGATAATAGCGCTATAAGACATTGAAAAGGGCAAACACATTAACCGTAACTACTTTGAAGAAGCAAAATAGACGATGAAAGTATACGTGAGTTGACACTTGAATTAGGCGTAGTGTTGGTTTGATCTCTCAGGACTTCTGAAACCTTTCAGTTAATCCTTGAAAATGTCTATAAAACAGTTAAGATTTTTATGTATGATAATTTTATTTGTGATAAGTAGTGTATTGAAAACGTTTGTTTACACTTGAGTTAGAGGGAGGACTGATGGTTTGATGTCTGAAGACTTCTCAATCGCTCAGCAAACATACTTCAGTTTATTATCGAGGATGTGTTTACAAGGTATTGATGTCTCCTTCTAGTTACTCAATACAAATTAAAACCAGACTGTTTTGAATGTACATATCTTCAAGTGTTGTATAAGTGCTTAGTATTACATGAAATGGGTATCGTTGTTATAAAAATTCATGTTAGATGGTTTTTTTGGTTAAATCAACGCCATTGTAATTGTCAATTAAATTGTGATTTGATCATGTAAATTTGAGAAAGAAAGTGATATTTTGTCACTTATAAGGGATGAGGCTTGGAGCAATGAGACAATTTCATTAGACTATCCCCAAGTAAAAATAATGGTATAATCTGATCTTGATCTGGAGCGTACTATAAAGGTACGTTAGGGTTAAAGGGTGTTTATGTAGCAGTATTTTATTTCATGTCTGAGTTGATTAAATTACAGCAATGTATTTGGCATGACATGAGAAGATGTGATTAATGTTATAACAGAATGATGGTCACGTAGGTATCATTCTCACTGTCAAATGTCCATTCATTGTGTATCCATATTGTTATCTATATAGAAGGATGTATTACACATCAGAACAAAGTTTTTGTGCTGAGGGCCAGTTTAAGAAGGAACACAGACTGCATCATTAGTAAAATCTGTAAAAAAAAAAAAAACAGGCTGTATCATTAGAGTAAAAACTGTCAAAAAAGAGGCTGCATCTTTAGTAAAACCTGTTCAAAAACAGGCTGTATCTTTAGTAAAACCTGTTCAAAAATAGGCTGTATCTTTAGTAAAAACTGTCTAAAAATTAGCTGTATCATAAGTAAAAACTGTCCAAAAACAGACTGTATCATTAGTAAAAACAGTCCAAAAACAGGCTGTATTATAAGTAAAAACTGTAAAAAAACCCAAAAAAAACAGGCTGTATCATTAGTAAAAGCTGTCAAAAAAACAGACTGTATTGTTGGTAAAAATAGTCAAAAAACAGACTGTATTATTAGTAAAAACTGTAAAAAACAGACTGTATCTTCAATAAAAACAGTCCAAAAACAGGCTGTATTGTTGGTAAAAATAGTCAAAAAAACAGACTGTATCATTAGTAAAAACTGTCCAAAAACAGGCTGTATTATAAGTAAAAACTGTAAAAAAAAAAAAACAAAAAAAACAGGCTGTATCATTAGTAAAAGCTGTCAAAAAAACAGACTGTATTGTTGGTAAAAATAGTAAAAAAACAGGCTGTATTATAAGAAAAAAACTGTAAAAAACAGACTGTATCTTCAATAAAAACAGTCCAAAAACAGGCTGTATTGTTTGTAAAAGCTGTCCAAAAACAGGCTGTATTATTAGTAAAAACTGTCAAAAACAGACTGTAATTTTTAGTAAAAAATGTAAAAAAAAAAACAACAACAAAAAACAGACTGAATCATTAGTAAAAAATGTCTGAAAACAGGCTGTATCACTGGTAAAGACTATATAATATGAAAACTAAACAAAAGTAAAAAACTCTGTATTTTTTTAACTTATTTTCTGTTCCAATCTGCAATTCAATAAATTTTGTATAAAACGCCTGATTTGATACATTTGCCCATGGATACAACTGTTTGGTATTGCAATACCTTGATTGAGTTCGTGTTTGGTGCCTCTCATCCCCTAATTTACAGAGTTATTGCCCTTTGTTTACTTTGCGTAAATTCCCTTGTCAGCACTCTAGCGACTTAACTTCTCAACAGAATTTCATGAAACTTGATACAGGTGTTTAGGAAGAAAATACTTTTTTATGAGTTCATGTTTGGTGTCCCTTGTCCAGTTATTTTA
This sequence comes from Pododesmus macrochisma, assembly GCA_032359645.1. NCBI lineage: Eukaryota > Metazoa > Mollusca > Bivalvia > Pectinida > Anomiidae > Pododesmus > Pododesmus macrochisma. Next base: position 27,275 of record JAUMGZ010166398.1, read on the forward strand.
AGAGTTATTGCCCTTTATTTATTTTGCTCAAATTCCCTTGTTAGCATTCTAGCGACTTCATTTCTAAACTGAATTTCCCTTAACTATGTGTACATGTTCGTCATGACATTCAGACAATACCTTGATCAAGTGCTCTTAGTAAAAGACAGGGTTTGGACTTGTTAAGACTTTGGCGTATTGCAGTTTGCCGACCTGCACATGTTGGGATTTGTATCCCTTGTGTTTGGACTTGTTAAGACTATCGTGTATTGTAGGTACGTGTGGGGATTTGTATCCCTTGTGTTTGGACTTGTTAAGACTATCGTGTATTGTAGGTACGTGTGGGGATTTGTATCCCTTGTGTTTGGACTTGTTAAGACTATCGTGTATTGTAGGTACGTGTGGGGATTTGTATCCCTTG
>JAUMGZ010166399.1:0-15572 GCA_032359645.1 Pododesmus macrochisma
CAGTGAAGAATGAAGGTTTCGTGGTAAATTTCTAGGACACTTTGCTGTCAGTGAAGAATGAAGGTTTCGTGGTAAATATCTAGGACACGTAGCTGTCAGCGAAGAATGAACGTTTCGTGGTAAATGTCTAGGACACGTAACAGTCAATGAAGAATGAAGGTTTCGTGGTTATGGTCTAGGACACGTAGCTGTCAGTGAAGAATGAAGGTTTCGTGGTTATGGTCTAGGACACGTAACTGTCAGTGAAGAATGAAGGTTTCGTGGTTATGGTCTAGGACTAGAATCTGATACATTAAACAAACAAACTAAAACCGTTCCAATCTTCAAACAATTCATAGCTGCGGATTAAGAAATATACTATGTGACTTACAATTCTCAATGCATTTTATAGACAGATACATCCATAAGTATCCACTTTTGTTAATGCTTAACTATGCTGTTTCTCTTTGATGATATATTTTCTAGATCTTTGCTTGTTATTTTACCCAGAGCATAACTAACAGTAATTAACATTTGAAACTAATGTGATACGTCTATGTATTTTGGACGACTGATTTTTATTAGCTTGAATACAATTTTCGAAATTGTTTTGGTCAGAATAAGGACCGCTTTTGGACTTTTGGACGTAAACTCCTTTTAGTCTTGAGTGCAATTTTTCAATAGATGTCTAGAATATTTTTGCTAGAGTTATGACTCTTTCGTCAGTCATGTAGTTGTTATTCGCGTGCAGTTTTCGATGACAGGGTGTCGCATAGAGTTACAAAATTACAAGTGATAGAAAGGAAGACATTTTTTCTTTTGTACAAGAAAACAAAAAAATTAAAGTTGCGTAACACGAGGTTAAAATATTGAATTGGTGAAGTATGTATTGCATTTGGTTGCACTCAATGCCATGCTTGTAAAACCTACGCCGAAACGCTCTAAAGAGTACATGTACCTTGAATCATTAGTGGGTTTCATACATAGATTTTGCTCTATCGACTATATCTAGCCGTCCTTTCTACACCAAGACACACAGTGTCATACCATTAAACATTTTTATTGTCTCGTGTTCTGGCACACGTATCCTATAAAACCTTTATATTTATGTTGTCCTTGCATGTACCTCGCTTATCTCAAATTTTCTTATTAATTTGTAGTGAAAACCAGAATGCATTTATTTTTATGCGAGCCAAAAAACAATATATCGGACGATGTTAGAAATGCCATCGCGTCTTATCTTTGTGCGCTAACCTTTCTCGGTAAAATGTGCAATGCATGTACCTGGTGTATCTAATAGATCAAGAACATTTAAATTATGCCCGCGTTTGATATACCTATCTCGATCTGTTAAATACTAGTTTAAATCACGCTCGGTCTCTTCTTTAATTCACTTTTTTCTCCCATTTAACTTTTTTTTCAAATTTTTTTTCTTGAGAAATTCTCCACTACTTTGCCATGTTGTAATAAATCACTATTTATCAGATTATGGAGTTCATATTTTACATTAGTTTCAAAAGTGATTTTATTTATTCTTAAAATGCAATTTTTTAATGTTACATCTTAGTTTCATCTTCAAACTGAATACTTTACTGTTAAATGTAGAAATTATGTCGGTCCGACTGTCTGATTTCGATCATAATTGTCACTTAATTTTTGAGATTTACACATTTCAATATTTTTAAGATGATACAGTTTACATAAAGGATCAATTATTGTATGATCCTTTCATGATATAGTGATGTTTGTATGAAGAAATAAAAATTATCTTTTTAAATCTTAACTTTACGTTCACAATTACACTTACATAAAGGTAACCGTTGTAACACTGTCACCTGGTCCTGTCAACTCCCCCTGATTGGACATTGAAAAAATGAACTTTTAACAACCTTATTTTCACTTATATTCGCACCAAATAGCATGAACAAAAGCACATTGTCTCTCTCTCTTGTTAAGATTTCCATTTCATTGTTAACTACAGGGAACTAAGTGAATGATAAATAAAAAACATGTTACTTTTTCTTTTTCAAATTTCTTACTTGACTTTTGGTGAATATTTGTCTGATTTGGTTTTTATTTCATCCTCATATGCATTCTTATCGCGGAATTGTTTAAAAAAAAAACCCAACAACACCAAAACCGCCTTCTACAGTTTAATGTTCTTGGTAGGGTCCGACAGCATACTGTATAACATCGTCAAATCCTTCAGATAGGACACTAGTTGTATATATAGCTTACATAACTCCCTAGCACGATAGACATCCCAATGCAAGGACCGAGATGAACAGACGTTACCACTGTTATCCGAACTCGTACTTAGTCCCGGACAATTTTATTTAGTTCCTGTTTGTGTTAATCTTATTAATCTTAATCTTTACCTTCTGTAGTTATTTCTTTCCTTCTTTATATGTACGAGAGGGAATTACTCTGACCGGTGTGGTGGTTCAGAGGTAGAGCGATCGCTTCGTGCTGGTAGGCTATAATATTAGAATCCCAGGCGCGTCAAAACCTAAGACGTTAAAAGTAAGCAATCTTCTCGCTCCCTGCTAAGCGCTTTGCATTTCTGGGTAGGAGAAGGACTGGTAGGCTCAGTGCAAGGTTAATGTCAACTAGTGAAGTATCATGTCTGCGGTACGATATTTCAGTGAGACAGCACTATAAAGTCGCCACAAGTGCGCACTGTTACATACAGTCACCGTCTCGATATGACCTATGCATGAATTGAAGGGACGTTAAACCCCAATAAAACAAACAAACAACAAACACACTTATTTCTTATATTAAACCCTATGAAAACGTTATTAAAATCATCAATTAACGACAGATCGACAAGAGTAGGCGATGCTGCCATTTTTACATTTTATATTAACATTTCTACAGTACAAGTTCATTCTACAAATTGTACTTTCAACCCCATTGCTATATTGCCTTATTTGGCAATACGGACAAAAAAAAGCGAAGTTACGGAAAATTTTATTCGCCTGGAACATAGAACGAAATTACGACAATGGCATTTATCTATATGTTCATAATTTCAAATTTACAAATAATGCCTGTTGTGAAGTGTTTTTAGCCTGTTTTCTGTTTCTGTCGCAATGTGATATATATGTTTTAAGCGACAATTTAATCATATTTAAAACTATTTTTTGGTTGTTCTGTCGTTGTTGGTTTTTGTTGCTGTTTAACGCGAAATTTTACTGTCAGCTCTTCTCTTTTTTAAACAAATAAGCAATTTTATCTGTGATCATGGTTTTTCTCTTGTTCTTTATATGTGCAGCAAGAATTAGAATATTTTAACATTATGTTGAACTTCAATATCTACGAAAGCCTATTGAGCTCATTTTCGTAGGAGAAAATTACGCGTTAGTTTCGCGTAATTACGCAAAAAATAGAAAAATGTTCTTCTACGAAAATGAGCTCAATAGGCTTTCGTACATATCAAACAAACTAGCAATACGTTTTTTTCTTTCTCTTGTGCCGAAGTATGACCTAGAATGGACTTGGACTACTGTAAACACTAAGAAAAGAAAAAAACAATCGTGAATCTAAAACATGATCGACACGTTTGGGAAGTGTCTGTGATTGTCAGGTTTAGCTTTAAACTTGTGAAAAAAAAAATTGTGAAACGAATTGTGTGCTAACTATAGACCATTGTCCCTTGGAGAATAAATGTATGATATACAACTTAGTGTGTGAACTTTTCTCACAATGCGAATGTATGAGTAAAGCTGAACGCCCTTTGATTAATTCATCATTAATTCATATGTTGTTGCAGGCGGATTGTATTCTTTGCGGTGGAATCGTTTATTTCCAGACAAGTTAACGTGCACTTTACGTAACGATGATTATTTTATATAGATACGCCGGTAAATATTAATTTATTGCATGTTTATTGCCTTCGCGTCAATACACGTGATCAGCTATATTTTCATTGATATAAATAAACAATGTGAAAATCTTTCCAGCGTGATAACAACGTACCAGCTTTAATTTAATTTCTGTCAACTTAGCAAAAAAAAGAAAGAGAAACGGCAATATAACTAGTCTTACACACCAGAGGAGAGAGAAAATTTAGTCCGAAGATCGCTAATATGTGCATTTACTCTATTTTGTGTCATTATAGTAAATATATCCATCAGATAGGCTCCTTTGTTTTGAATTATTCATGTCACGTGCTACTTATTTTACCTACGTGTACTGACATTTTATGACACCTTGCGCATGCGCCTCTCAACTTTCGAATATATTTTCTTGAAGTTTTTTTTGGTCTTTACGCAGCTCCTCTACTGAGAATCGGAATTTTTGCACGATGTCATGTTAATGGTTTATTTTTTTTAGCAAACGATGTTTAAATGGCGTTTTCTAGAATCACTTCAAAACCTAAGGTCACACTTACGTTTTGTGAAAGCCAAAGTTCACAGGATATATTTTTAAAACCGGAATTATTACAAATATAGTGTATAACACAACTGCAAGTCAGCTGGTACCACATATGTATATCCTTCACGGTGAAAATAGAATATTGAATTAAAACTAAATTCAAGGTAGGAAGGTATTGACGATCCCACATTAAACAGAGCCATTCCAAGATGGACTTACTGCAAACAAGTTTAACAATTTTGCATGAATTTGTGCGGGAAATTACCCAAAAAGATGTCGATCCGTATGTTACCAAGATAAAAATAAAGGCTATACTGTCATAGTTTTGGTAGTCAGTACAACGTCATCCCACGATACACTTTCCCCCACACTTTACAGGCTTATCCTTGTTTTGACGGGAGGCACAAGGAAAGTAAAGACAGCTTGCACGAGACATTTAACAATGAATGTGTTTGTCAATATGTTTTGGGGTTAAACGTCGCAATCTTCAAGTGATATGGCGCCGAAAGACCAAAGGAGAAAAACCTATATGATAGCAAGAGAAGAGACAACAGGAACGGGAGAGTTAAATAATAGGCATCGGGGCCGTAGCCTGAGGAAAACCGGTAGGGGCACATTTTTTCTACCGCACAAATATATTTGTTAGGAATTTGTCATTGAAAGTAAGAAAAAAACGCACACAAAAATTGGGGTATTGCCTCCATGTTCCACCCCACCACAGGCAACGACCCTTGGTTATTGTAATACAGGAAGGAAGATGGCTTTTCAAACTACTCTTCACAAACATGGGCATCATGGACATCCTTATAGTTCCAGAAGGTGGTACATCTTAGTGCACGGGGCCTCCAGCATGACTTTTCCTCCAAAGCACGTGCTTTTTTTCGTCTGATCTCTATATGACCTTCAACCTGTCAAACTTGTATAACCACGACAGCCGTCTATGAAATATGACAACTAATTTTACATTTTTTGATAAGTTTAACAAGTATCCATTCTAAATTTATTTTCCCCTTCGGTCCGTTGATGACGGTTGATTCGTAGCTCAGCTTTGGATCATTAATGAATGTGTGTGTGTGTGTGTGTGTGCGTGCGTGCGTGCGTGCGTGCGTGTGCGCGTGTGTGTGTGTGTGTGTGTGTGTTTGTGTGTGTGTTTGTGTGTGTGCGTGTGTGCGTGCGTGTGTGCGTGCGTTCGTGCGTGCGTGTGTGTGATACGTCATTTTTAAATTCCTGTTTTAGTTGGTGCATTCATTCTGATGGTGACCTTTTGACGAGGCTACTGTTTGTTGGTCAATAACCTTTGTTCTCTTGATTTTTTTTCTTCTTCTTTGTAACTGTCTATGTCTTTACCATACACAAAATGGTCGTCATTTTATTTTTTAACGAGGCTGACTACCCCAGCAAATCAGATCCAAACATCACGGGTATCAATATTAAGGATCGTCCTGATTTTCCGCGTCTGTTGCTTCGCGTATGGGGGACTACAACTTATTGTAATTATAACCAACGTAGATTGCCTAACCTTTTTACTATAATGAAATAAACATAAATGGTCATATGTGTTGACTTTATGAGCGTCACGTCAAAATCGCGTACTGGTCACGAGATGTCGCAATAATTGACTTTTATAATTGACACTAATGGACACATGTTTTATTGTAGCGTAACAAGACATCCTCAAAAGTAAAACATTTGTAGATTCAACGTTAATACTGTAACCATAGTTACCCATTTATTAGATATAACACTCAAGAATAAAGCAACTTGGATGAACTTTCGAATTATCCGAAACCTTGGGGAATATAAACAGGGTTTTCATTTATAAATAAGAAAAGTCTGCAAATCATAACAAATCTGTAGCAGAAAGTATTTAGCTTTCCTTAGGTAAAGTGTTGCTATTTAGCAAAACACGTTTCGTATCATAAGTCGTCACTTTAATTCCATTCAATTATTACATTCTGCATAGAAGTTATGATTTTATGGTAGTTCTTTTGGTCAGACCGGACGACAATGAAGTTTTAAGGCGAACAGATTAACCACTCAGCCACCGCGTCGGTTACCAACAGACGAAACCTATTCGATATTTAATCAATGTTGTTTATTCCCTTTAATTAAAAAGAGGATTGGGGTAACCGCATGTACTGTCCAAACTGTCCGAACGTGTGTAGAGATCATTTTGGCGCGATATATTAAGTTAAATGATAGCACCAATCTACATGTATAGCTGGTTTGTTAAATCTCTGTGTAGAAAGGAAGCATCCCATCATAGTGACATTGGCGTACACAGGTCAAAGATCAAGGTCACTGCCACTAACAATAGAAATATGACATGATGTGCTTACATTCAATATCGCACGATATCTTTAGTTTCACCAGTTGAATTTAAAGCCCAACCTTGAATATATTTGTATTACTGATTTAAACTTTTATTTCATTTTTATAAGGTTACAGTACAAACAAACAAAAACAATAAGACAATATGCCATAAAGCCAAATTATAACACATTACGACAATATGTGACAAGTTGTTATATATCAATATTGTAATACATATTAAGTATTTTGGGACCTTGGTCCAAAATGGGAAAGGATGAACCTCTTTTGTTATGGTTTCATATGTTGAACTCAAGGTCCTTGCTAATTAGAATTGTAATATGTGTTTGGCGTTTTTTTTCCCGCACGACATCTTGAGTTCAATTTTTCGGTTAACATCTTTAGTTCAATTGTTTGGATCTCTCACTTCTTCTTCTTTTTCTTCTTCTTGTAAAACACTGATTCAAGGGACACTGTCGTCTGTTTCTTTAAAATGTGGTGACAAAAATGATTCAAGACTAATTGCAAAACCCATTTACTAAATAGGTTTTGTTCTCAAACAATTTCATGTGTTTTTAGAAACTACCACTGCAAAATTTAGATATTTACAAAATCTAGCAGGAATTGTGGCCATTGCAGTTCAGAAGTTCCATAGAATGTTTAAAATGAATAAAAAGGTCGGTGTCAATAGTATTTCTATTCACAGAATGACAACATGTAAAGAGTTCATTTAAAATTGAAACACAAATCCTAGACCTAGTCGTTGCACTTTGCCCTAACAAACTGTTGACTACTTTCTCAGTTTTTTATTTATAGTTTTAAATAAAACTAGAAAATGCATTTGAAGGAGATAATTTTTTTAAACAATTGGAACCATCAAACACGTGCACTATGGACTACCATTAAAGTTTTACCTGAATGAGAAGTAAAATGAGAATCAGTTTGTATCAGCATACGAAGTGATCCCGTGTACTTTTGTCTGTAACTATTGTTGTTTTATTTATCAAAGGATCAAGCGGTATCAGACTTGGATGCACTGGCTGCCATCTATGTTGAACATGCACTTGAAAAACTGCTTTATTTGGAAATGCGTTATTTGATTGTTGTTGATCACGAACTTCCTGAATGTGGATTGCATTTTGGTTTGGACCGAAAAACTTGAATTTATTCAAATTGCAGAAACGGGTCTTGATTTTATCTAACGCCGAAACAGACACACGCACGCACGCACGCACGCACGCAAAAACACGCACACGCACGCACATATAGGTATATCCGATTACGGAAGAGAATAATCATGCGTAGCATAGTGATTGTGTGATGCGACTAATTAAATTTCTTGTAACTATATTTCTGTCATCCTTATGTATTACGTAATGACACCATGTTCAAGAACATTTTTTATATTCTATATCACAAAATCTTTGATTTACATTGGTTTATAATGACAAAACACTGTTTACGTCTGTCCAACATCATTTTCATCTTGCATTTCTTTGATTGCGTTCAGTTTTAATTAGGCGTAACGTGGGTTTAATACGACAGCTAACAAGGGACAATAGCAACTATATTTGATAGATTGTTGAAAATTGAATCATCCATGCTAGTTTTCGTGTGTCGGTGATTAGCGTGGATTAACTATCAGTGTATCTTTATAGTTTAAGCAAATGAGCACGTGAGAGAGCCATGCTTGTTTTTGGCGAGTAATCTTAATTACGACATGTATCGTAACTAGAGTATAAACTACGGACTCGGCGAAACAATCAAACAAACAACTATAAAAATTAAAATTCCTGATAAAAGACTTTAAAAAAAATTCAAACCGCCATTAAAATTCATTAAAGTCTAAATGAAGCTGGAGATGACGTTTATCTAATGACATATTTTACTTTCAGTAATTAAGACGAAGTTTTATGGACGCCGATTAGTTGATTTATTAAGACAAGCATTAACATCACATGTTGTACAATTTAAGATTTTCACGAAAAGATACCAATTCTTGGCTGTTAATTGCATTTCTTGTTATCTCATTAACATTTGAAATGTTTGTAACAATTATCTAAAATATAACATGCGACGCCGTGCGGGGGACGTTTTTGTGTATTTTTACAGAATTTCTCTTTTCTGTCATATCTATATGACTTTATTCCCTTAAAGTTTATATACATTCATATCTTTATTTAATCGAAAGCGGAAAGATTATAGATTAAAATTGTATAGAATACATGTAAAAACAAGTGAATAATTCACTGTACAGCGTCACGGTCTATTTAAAATACATGTATATAGTATCGCTTTGTACGCATCAAGGACACTGGAATAAACTTACTGCACTAGAATATTTCCAAAGTAGCAAAACATTTTGGAATGATTGTACCGAATAATTGATTAATTTTAAAGACAGATGTTCTTGAACTAAGTTACTTTTAAAATGTCTTAAAACAATAAGAGCAAACTAGTTTTAAAAAAAACCCAACTGAAACTCGTCTAAGTATCATTTATACACACGGGGTTAGAGTGCGTTGTGATATTGTTATTGTCTTTTGTCTGTCATTTTTAAATGTCAACGCATGTCGTAGTTTGGTGACCGTTTGTTAAGGGCTAAGCTGAAGGTCAAATGAACAAGAATTTTACCCCTTTTCACAATAAAGCCCCCCATGTGAAGTTCAATAAGAGTAGGCGGTAAGAAAGACGCATTGGTTTATCATCCTTTCTGTTGAATCAATATTGTTTTAGTCTCCCGTTTCTGTTGCAATTTCCTGTCTGACGGCTGATTGGTAGCTAGGCCTGGGGTCTTGGACGAGACCCTATTTATTGATGGCCCTTTTCAGTCAGCCGCGAGTTTGTATTTTCCCCGTCCTGTCACTAGGTTTTTTCTCCTTTGGTCTTACGTTTCCATATCACACTAGGATTGGGGAAGGGACGTTAAACCATACATTAAAGTTAAACAAATAAAGTATCCATTCATTGTCTTTGTTGTTTTGCTTACCGGTCGTCAAAAAGTGTGCATTTGATAAATTTGTTCTAATCTAAAAATCTAATTGGCATTAAAATCATTTCAAGTTTTCTGAAGGAATATCACGTCGTGTATCTTTATTATATGAGTCACTAGTTTTGTTGCTTTAAATTTCAATAAAAAGAAAGCCGTGAATACGATTAAAAGTACATGTGCTCTTCCGAATATATATTGTATTGGAAGCATTTTTTCTTTGTAAATACATGTATATAAAACCTTCTTTCGTGTATGTATTTTTATACAATATCCCAGATCCTGCAGGATACATAGTAGTTCATTTTGCAAAGCATATCTTAATCAAATCCGTAACAAAATTGAAAATTAAAAAATTCCACTTAGAAACACTACTCAAGAGGCCTTAGAATTAATTATTTATTGAGCGAAATATGGAAACGTCTGTTTTAAGTATTTTGCATCCGCTTGAGAAACAGTGCTATAAAAATCAGCGTTACGAAATGTGTGTGTATCTAACAATGCGTGAATGATAAATTATTAAGTTAATTAAGTCCCTCGATCAATTAGTATGCTCCGTGTAAAACTCTGTTTACATTTTGTCGATATTTTTCACTTTCATATGTCCGTATACTATTCATTTACATAACTAATATTTGGAGATAACGCTCGCCAAACACCGTGATTGTAACATAATAATCATGATCAGCAAAAAGCTTTAAAAGTCAACAAATAATAATGTCCAACTCGTATTAAAAATCCCCCATAAATACCCTGGCAACATTCGGTGCCCGACCTGTACAAAATTCCTTCTCTTATCTTGCTTAATTTAATTTAGAAACGATGGCATCAATTTCATATGAAAATCAATTACCGTTGTCCTTCGCACAGTGTCTGTAACATTTGCTACGCCGAGTCCGATAAAATTTCATGGTTTATTATGTAGTTCGGATACTCTCTGATCTTATCACCTTCATTACATACATGGCTGGACAAATCTTCAATGATTGCCGTCCAAATAACCCAAACAATTCTTTTTATATTTGTTTGTTACGGTGATGCTAAAATCAGAAGGCTTGTGATTTTTTGCCAAGAATACAATTTGTCTGAAGTTGCTATATGGCGTTGACGATGCTGTTATCAGTGTAATTTTTCATCATTGATTTACCTGTGTTTACCCAGGTGTGAATAACGACACTCCATCACTCGGTACTACGTCTCTGTACAATACACTTCTTCTAGGGTTTTAATGGGAAACTGAGTACTTGATGTAAAAATAACCGTGGAATGAATTTTTTAGTTTTAAAAAATCTGTAAAAACAACATCATCAACAACAAAACTTTAAAAAATACAAAGAAAGAAAGGAAGAAAAGGTAAACAAAAAGCCCAGATACAAAAAATAATCATAAACAAACTAAAACAAACAAAATAGGAAAAAATGAAAAAAGCAAAAACCAACAACACACCAAACAATCCAACAACAACATAGCAAAATGCGGGAACAATTGGATCTTAAAAAAATCAATAATAAGCTTTCTCATTTTCTTACGTTTTCCATTTGTCCGTGTATATTCATAACTTTTGATATCTTATTTATAAATCTTTTAAACCGATATTGATAGTGTAGAAAAATATTAAGTATTCTTTAATGTCAGTTGTGTTTTACTCTTATAACAAAACGAAAAGACAAATTATTTCCTGGTGTCCATGGCTAAAACCACTAACAGCTTTAATGTTTAAGCGACAGTTGCCATAAAACTTTGTTGACTGTTCATTTTCTCGTCATTTCTTCATCATGAAAGATGGTGAAAAGAGCCTTTAGCTCATTTTCACTCTATTCAGCGTACTATTCAATAGAAAATCAACGAAGGTGTTCCCGGGTGTCTCTGACATTTAACTCAATAATTACTGGTTTTTCACTGCGACGGACAGCAGGCATAATTATTTAAATCCCCATCCTTCCGCCATTGTTAAATATAAAGAGTCTTGTCGAAGCAGACACGCCTCGATCATTAAGACGTTTTGGACGACAAGAGATTGGCGAAAGCGAGAGCATTTCATTGGTTAATTCGATTGAGTGAAGACGAAATTTTAAGAAAGTGTCGTGGATATGTTTCAGTTGTTTTCCACAAACTTCAGTGACGGTTAACACATCAGGGCAGTTCTGGGGAAAAGTGTTCAATTCCAAATTTGTAATAAGATCGAATTCTGAATCATAATTACGATGCAATTTGAGGAATCCTATTCTTTCAATCATCTCATCTTTTCTCTTGAGGACTTCTGTCTTTTTCAGTTGCTTGTGTATTCAAAGATAATTTGAATTTAACACCGGAGACGTTAGAAATTTAAACAGAAGTGTTTATACAAAACAAATTATTTTGTCACTAAACAGTGTGTAATTACATCGGTCAGATGACGGTTAGCAACGAGTTCAATTGTTTAATAAAAACTGTAATACAAGATCTTCTCCTTTGGGCAGAGTCGACCACGAGGACAATCTGTCGGCCACACTTGACTATACTCGAGATCATGTATGTAAAATGTAAAAGGGAATAATTTGATTGTATATCAAGTCAGTTGTATTGAATATATATGATTTGTATATGTGTAATCTGTAAGCTGTTTGACTTTTGATCAATAAAGAATTGAGTTGAATCGGTATTAATTGGGTAATAAACATGTAGATGATACAAAATGTTACACCTAAGTTCATGAATGATTCAACCCTTATACTTTGTCTGATTTGCATTTGTACCCGAAGAACTCCTCTTGTAAGTGTTTTGGTGGTTTTTTGGAATGATTAATTGATGAACCTCGGAGACATCGATTGCATTTACACGGGAACATTTAAATATGTATAAAAGTTGATTTTTTATAGGGTTAACGATATATTTGACATCTGTAGAAATGGTTTTTATGTTATTTATCAAGTATGATCGATCGTCTTTAAGGGTATTATGTTGAAGTAAAATTGATTTATATATATTCAATATTTTAAACTAGTCTACCGTTATGACCTTACCTTTAAAAACCAAAATGATTAATTTTATACGAACATCCTCCTGAAATGATTTTTTTTAAACATGAACACCTCAACTTTTAAACGAAAATACACGATTAATATTATTAACGAGGCACCGACGTAACTTTCAAGGTCTCGATAACAGTTTTGTCATATTATACATTAATTTTACATTTAATTTACTAATTGTTTAACTTAACAAATGTATATACGTGCTGTTCATTCAATATATATCTGTAGATTCAGCACTGTGTACAATGAAGTACCCAGTGAGCATATAAAACCTATCGTAGATAACAGAAGGGTGGTTGTTTGTTTTAAAATATGGCAGTGTGAAACATCTACACCTAAAAGCATTTGTACCTGTCACCTACAGAGGTATACACACTATCATTATTTAAAAAAAAATTATGAAAGAAGATTAAAAAAAATGCATTTTATTATATTTAGTCTACATTTACGCTTACACAGGACGAGACATAAAATCATTTTTTCTGGGTACAATTGGATTTGACTTTATTATATGTATATCAATAACAATAACATGATTTCAATATAATTTCTCGAGTATCTCAATGAAGTTTATGTATCCAAGTCACTCAAGGTCACATTCGATCTCATTTTGGCGTTGTATTTGATTTGATTTGCTTGGCCCCTTGAGTGGCATTGAAAACTTACATGAGCATTAAGGGAATTTATTTGTAATATTTCACTCCCTGGTACATACTGTATAGACGTTTCCTGGTTCTTTGGCGCCTTTAAAACCTATAAATTCTGCGAATGATATTCGAATGCACGCCAAATATTGCACGGTAGCACCAACTCCGGGAAATATTTTCATCAAAATGGTCAAGGGAGGTTTTAATTCGTGACTGCACGGTAAACGAGAACTCAAAATTGAAACTGCTCGTACTTAAAACATTTTTATCCGTTTAAAGTAAAACAATAATCTCCAAAAAGATGGGAAGGAACAAAGGGCCCAACACAAATTGTCTGGTAATATTTTTAAGAACACAGAAAAACCAACTTAGAAATTAAATTTCATTGCCGTTTCAAGATTAATCGTAATGATGGCGACACTAAGTATGGAACAAATGATGATAGTTTGCTTTGAAAACACGGAATTCTAATATAGACGATCTTATCATCAGTGATAACAATAAATGTCTTTTATCGATAGTTCCGAAGGTCATCACCATCGAACGTTTATTAGATAGACATAAGCATTTTAAAAGTATCTTTGTTGATAGAGATTGAAAAGATTGCCCAAAAAAGAAAAAGGGAAAGGATTTCTGTGGATTTGTGGCCATCAGGCTTAACCCAAATGTTTTGCGGTAGAATAAAAATGTCTCACAACATGTTCAAAAATGACAAACACGTGTAATGTGAATGGACATTTTAGCCCACCGACTTTGCTTTTCTTGTTAGTTTTGAGGTTGGTAAATTGAAGGCTGTCACAACGGCTCGATTGTTACAAATCCTTAATATGGAAAACTCAAGACATTTCTCGTCTGCCCAATTATAGAGGGTTGACTTGTAGAATAGAGACCGTCCAAAACGAAGGTGTTGAGACTGAATTGCGATTCAGGGATTTATCTGACATCTATAATGAGCTATTACACTTCTTAACATGTAAAATAAAGACTTTTCCTAATTGTGTATTTTGTATTAAAGTTTGACATCAATGGCGGGAAAACATGTACAGATGGTTCGAAGCAGACGATAGCGATCACCGTCTGATCTCGATTGATACCGGGGATTCGACGTGTTCTGTTTTGCTAACCCCAGTGGGGGATATGCAACCATCATTTCGCCAACTTGTCAAACTTAGATTCATCCAATGCTCATTCTGAAGCGATCAGACGTAAAAATTTCTAGAAATTTACTTTGGAATTTTGTCAACGCGAATAACACGTATCCAAGTGAATGATGGACGGTTTACGCTTGATTTGTTATCAATCATTGCAACTCTTGAGTATCCAGCAAGCCGCGAGGCTGGAGACAGGCCACTGCAGTATATATTGTTCCTCTTAAGACTCTCTACGCTACCGATTATTCCAAAGTCGTTTTTCTTCCATTTCGATTTCATGCTCGACCAACTACCTAAGCCGTAACCCAAAAATACGTACAGATTTACCATATTCCAGTTCAAATGTACCGCTATCTGCTTAAGATACAATAATCATTTAATTGTCCCTCATAAAACGTTTCATGTCAACTTCTGTATTAATCGCCCACGAACAACTGGACTTAAGAGTTTGCTTGATGTCCTTCCGACAAAATGTTGCTGTTGAGGTCTGTCGTTCTGACCCACGTGAAATGCGCGTGTTATTGTTAAGAGTTACAATTTTCTAGGAATTAAACAAATAAATCTCTTTTTCATGCACGGGTAGTTGAAACTTGCCGACATTAAACAAATATGCCTGCATGACCTTGTCATTTCAAATGTTCATTTTTAAACTCTCGCACTTTTACAATGAAAGTCTCGTAGATCATGACATTTACAGATTATCGTAAACTTGACTTTTGAATTACAACAAATTTAAACAATTAATGGGCCTTTATTAACATTCTTACGTCACATGAAAGCCGGGTCGGGCAGACATAAACATAGCATATTGAATTTTACAAAATGCATGTAGCAAAAACGAGGTTTGTTAACTATCTTATATGTTTTAATATATCTGTCAGAGAAAAGAATTAAGTGAGAAAAAACCCCAAAAAGAATTACATATGAAATAAATGAAAATATATATATTTATTTTGAATAAATAAACAAATAAATAAATGAATATAATGAATGAATGAATGAACGAAAGAAGAAAAATAAATAAAATAAATAAATAAATGAATAAGTAAATAAATAAATAAATAAATAAATAAATAAATAAATAAATAAATATAACTACTGT
>JAUMGZ010166410.1:0-15572 GCA_032359645.1 Pododesmus macrochisma
AGACTGAATTCAGGCTTAAGGGACATTAGTTATTACATGAGCGAGACAAAGGTAATGTTCCTACTGTTCCAATGTACTTTGAAAAGAATGGGCATTCGTGTTGTTCCATTAATCTCTATATACAACAATTATTTTAATGCGGTTTTAGAAATTTCTAATTCCGTATTCAGCTTTTCACATTTTCACGTATTCTACAAGAATGTCTACATACAAACTACTTTATATATATTAAGATCAAAACTATTGCACTTTACGCTTGTATTTAGTTTATCGGTTGTTCAGAAAAACTTTGATTTCCTTTGGATGATTTTAAGTATATTCATCATTTCCCATTGATCATTGCAAACAGCAAAAGTTGAATGGCAGTTTCACCAGATTAATTTTGAAATATAATAGATTCACAAATTAATATTTCAATTCTATAATAATCAGTTTATGGTGTGTTAAAGCCTAATTTCTATATAGAAATGTTTTCTAATTTGTCAACAAATTATGATTAATACTTCAGTTTCCCACATCGATCATGAGGTACTTGCATAGATATAATTTATACAACGTATTTTTGCTGGCGTCAGATTTAATTGTTGCCAATGGATGCCTATCAATATAACTTTATTTTCGCATTTCGTTTTATGTTTTGACAGATAGTTACTTTGCTGTGAGTCCATGTATATACAGTCTTTGAAATAATTAGCAGAAAACCTGAAAGTGTTCGCTGAAATGATTCAAGGTTATGCTTATGGTAAAACTAGTTTAGTAAAACGTAAACATGGGATTAACTGAAAAACACAACAGTGCCGGAAGTGCAGATTAGACTAAACGTCACAAACACACGTCACGATGCTAATAAAAAGAGAGATAAAATCGATAGAATAAAAAGGAAAGCTCACATGTGAGTTAAACATTTCATTTGAAGAATAGGGGCCGTTACAAGCAGTATGAAATCGACATTAAAGATGCATTAATTTCAAATATTTAAATAACAGAAAAAATCACTTTTAAAAAAATATAGATGCCATTATATGAACAATATTTCATCTCTGCAACTCATTAAACAGCTTCACAAGTATAAATATTATGTAATGCAATTATGCCATAAAATACGAGGAATAAAAATGTACATTGAGAAAGCAATGGTTAAGTGTAAACACCAATCAAAAAAGTTTGATATGTGTTTACAAATGAAGTCATCGCCCCATAACTTAATCAGACACGCATTCACACTCCATCTCATGATAAATCATCATTAGGAATAATTGAGAGATAAAGTATGATATATTTAAACGACAATAAAAATGCAGCTTGTCTTTACAGGCGTCAGGCGGAATCTAAATATATCCTTCTATTCATCATTAACAATTATTAGCTTTTTGTAAAGTTTTTAATGAGTATACAATAAGGTGAAGTAATGCTTATACTTTTAGAACCAACACTTGTTGTGCACACAGATAATTTTCAAGTCCTAAATCAAAATTAAAATATACAGGATCCCTCGAGAAATAAATAACTATTTGAACGTCCTGTTTAATCTATTCATAATTTTCTTTATATGTGGTGAAATTTGCGTCGAAACGTGTGTACTGCTTTTACTTTTCCGTCCACACCTATGATTCACTCTCCTATTCCACTGCTTACTTTTCAATCTTGTAAAATGTGTATCTTTTTCTTTCTTTCATATGCCTTCATTGTCCTTATGTAGTGTTGCAGATGCTTAATGCCCTTATAAGAAGCACTTACGTAGCTGCAAAATAATGTGGGTGACACATGGAAAACCTTCAAACCTTCACATACATCTGGTTTTACTTCTAATTAATGACTTTAAGTTGGTTACCATTTTGTTTTGCATTGTGTAATATTTTGTGGTTGTTTATTTTTGTTCTATGTGCATCCCTGTCTTCATTTGGTTTGACCATGCCTATACACTTCTTGCTTTTGTATGACGTATTGGTTTTTCGTGTATACTACTGTGCTACTGTTTCAACTTTTGATTAAGAATAACCACTCCTACTTTTGCTGCACGTTTTTGCATATTTCTGGTTTATTAATGTTATCATCTGAATGCATTATGGTATCTTTTTTAAGGAAACCAAACACAATATTAATATATCATTCAAAAAACCCAATTAAAGTAGTTTTAAACACAGGGCTATATCCGGCTAAATTGCGTTGACGACAACTGCAGTGTTTTTCTTTACTCGTTAACAAATGGATATTTGACGCAATGGCTAAAATATGACAATACATATGAATAAACAAACATTTGTAATTGATTGATAATATAACAAAATAATTAAAAACAATATTCATGGGATATTTTTTTACGAAGATGCCCGTACGCGTTTCAGCTTGCAAGTGTGCATTTTAAACACTTGTATTATATCATTATGTCCTAGTGAATTGACGTTTCAGCATTAACGTCAATTAAATATCGACTTTTATTACGAACGTACGTGCATTTTGATTGTGTTATACATTTATTCAAATGAATCATCAATTTAATGTGAACCAGGCGTATAGACATTAAAACTTAATGTATACGTCTGTCGGGGTACCGTCTAATACCATTTAAAGAGATAGATACGCAGAGCGTGTCTGATTGTCATTTCCGAGAAATTTCAGTATTATATTTGTCGCCAAAGCGTCGGTACCTGAAAAACATCAGCAATCTCCAGAGGTTAGGCATACTGTTTTTGTATTCGTCAGATAACTTAAGGACGAATGACGGTATTCAGGACTTTGCAAGTAGTGTTAGTGTGGAACGAACGACAACGCAATGTTGACAAAGCATGAAATAGACCTTACGCTACTCAAACTACCACGCAATGACTCCATTGCTAAGGAGTTCTTAAACTCGTGAGAATGGAACTGCATTTTTGTATACTAAACAGTTCCTAATGCATACGAGCAGATAAACGGAAATGTAAAAGGAAAATCGGGGTCCATACAATACGAGAAAACCGTTTGTAAAAGGACAGACAAAGCGTGAGGGAAAATAAACGGTTTGTTCAAATGAATTTATTATACAAAACCTAAAGACATCTGACCTTACATGTTATTTTACTGAAACACTTTACAGCATTGCAAGCAAACCCTCTATCTCTCATATAATTCGGTGGAACAAAGCAACGGCGATTAACAGATTAATCATCGAGACTCATGACAAGGAAAAACGCCTTCAAACATCAAAAATGCATTTAAAGTTATCGATCGCCATGTGGGCCACTAAACTGTAGTGTGATGTTTGAATAATATAATATATATATTTTTCTTCATATCATTCGATCGATGAAACATCATGATAGTTTAATTCTTAAACACTAATTAAACGTTAATTGCAAATACCAACTTTTTTTTTTAATAAACACAGTACAGTAAACAAATTAGGAATACATGATGTTTGTCGCGTTTCATTCAGTGGTGTTTCTTTTCAAATCAAATGTTGATGTGATTAAAAGCGTAAAATATGTTGTTTTTGTTCTCCTCTTGGGATGACGTTTACACTTATATTTACTCACACTAAACACCCCAGTGCATATAACTATATAAACAGTTCTCTGTTTCATCAAGAGTATAATTATTCCGGTCGTCAACCTCTTAACGTGCAATTATAGCGATAATATATAAACAGTCTTTATGACACAAGAGCACCGCGACCCTAGGTAACAATACGTGTCACCGTCTTTACTTCTAAATCAAACACCTTTGTTTGCTTGGTGTGTTTATTTATCTTTAAATCTTTTTATTATGTCAATTTGTGTGACACGGTTTACAGGTATGAAATGTGTTTATCAAATTCCACATAAAAAAGATACCAAACTGATCAAAACATTTACCATACGTCTACTTTTAGATTAAAGAACGTGCAGTGTGATTTAAGATAAAAGTACACACATAACAACAAGTATGTGTATGTTGCATGTAGATTTTGTCTACGTGATTTTAAGACTGGTATGTAAAATCTGATTACAAAATAACGAAGTAGTTATAAAGACGAATGATATATGATGCAAGCTTACATCTCATGCAAACTATTATAATACACGACATATTCAATGCCAGCTGTCGACGCTAAACAATTTAAGAAGATTACCTAACTGCTTCAATGATTGAGGTAAACATGTAAGTTGGTTTCAATCCATCCCAATTCAAGCGACTGAGGTCGGACGTTATACTTATGTGGAAAAAACAAACGTTGTTAACATTATTATTGTCAACAGAATATACTTATGTATGCACGATAGTGTCAAGTACTGTTTGCAGCTATAAACTGGGACATCACATAAAATGTTTTCATTACTTGCTATGAACTGTCAGTACTGTACGCGTATTCAAACAAAAACGTTCTATTAAAAATCAGAATGGGCAGAGGAAATGATAGTTTGAAAAAGTTTATCTATACCAACCACATATTCTCCCAAAGTTCAACAATGTATAACTCGGTTGATTATTGAATTTATAAGATATAGGAGGCCTAAATGTCATGTGCAAGGTTCGTGTCACCACATTGACAATGTCCCGATACTTTAATCAGATCGATAATATTTAGAAAGGATCCTATCTGACGACCTAGGAAAAAAACAAACAAACATCAAAAGGTATCATAAATTACACATAAAACAAAACCATTTGATGCAAGCAACCACCCAGGAACGACATAGGACGTTAAGATTTATTGATGTAGTAAAAACGGTATCCCAACCTCCCCACTTAGCCATAGGGGGATGAAGCCTAAAATACATAAAATATATGTGTATTTTTAAAACTGCAAACAATTGAAATTGCAATTATGATAATAAACAAAATAACCGATCATACCCGGACTGAGAAATTGAATGAGCTAGCAAAAATCAATCAATGATGCAGGATTATTTACCCTGTACTTAATGTCCACCATAGACACAAATGGCTTGCACTCGAACTTGTCATTTTGTCATATTGTAAAATATGCATCAGCATACTCATATTCAAAGCAGGATGAGTGGAATCACCAGCTAAACTGTCCATACGAATCTTAACAAGTGGTGGTTTTCTCACACTAAGTTTGGGCTATTTCCTCTTATGAATATCATATCTTATTAAAGGCATGTTTCAGATTGCATTTTTGTATATTTACATAATTATTTACAAAAGACAATTGGAAATTCGAAAATTTGATGTAGCGAAGCAGCCTAAAGCAGAAAACAGAGGCTAAACATGGCAGATTCATAATATATAGTTAAGTGTATGAATAGTGGAATTGAAGGAAAATCAGTCCGCACACAGAGGTACATTTACAACAGCAAAACTGAGCAAATATATAGTGCTATAGTGCCAGGTAAAACGTGGACCGCTGGAGAGCAAACACTCACCAGGTTTTGTGTCAAGTAACAATTGAAAAAGATGGCTACCATAACATCAATGTGAGCTTAGAAATAATAAACATTCCGAAGTCCGACTGCCAGCCAGAAGGACGGATATCAGGATCCAGCCTTCACGATGCATGGAAGTTAAACTGGAATCCTATATTGAGTCCTAGCAGAATTATTAAAAGGGGTGCAATGACAAAGTCTTTGCCAGTAAGAGGCGGTAAATTTACCTTACCAAATACTAGGCATGTAGTGTGTCTCACTATGAGAGGATTATGGCTACATTTAAGGACTTTTCTAATTAGCAACGGAAGATACATGTATGTCATTTTTGTTTTTATCCTTATTTGTAAACAAGATCACCATGAAATTAGGGTTGTGAAATGTTGTTAGTTACAAACTGGGAAATACTGAGTTGATCATACTTCAACATAATCTCCGGATGTATTCTATAAAAGTTGCCAAATTTTTTAAGCAGTTTAAGATATTGATAACCCTGTGAAATAAGTTATGTGGTAAAGTTAATATTACGAAAATGGAAATCATTGACATCTGAACAAGCTCGGGCATAACGAAGTAATTGAGAAATGTTAATTCCCTATGATCGAAGTCGTGGAATATCTCAACATGGCTTTTTACAATTTGATATCCAAAATCATGTATTTTGTCTTAAAATTTAGAATGAGCTGTGTCATTTACAATACATGTATAATTATCTTAGTTCAAAAAAGGCAAGCATTTCGTATTAGTTAGCTTTGATAAGACTTAGCTCTTTTTGATATACATTTTGTACAATTTTGATATATTTGAAATATCGAGGTTATATAAATTCAGTATATGATCCAGATATCAAGGGGTCATATTGAAACTAAAAATCAAGTTAGTTCTATTCGTCTTTGTAGTTTAATTATAAAATATATTTAGCTACAATACGAGAAGAGGTATGCTTCTAGTTTTTTAATAGAGGTTCGCGATGTTTCCTTTTTTTATTTAATAGCTGTATATTTGGTTATTTTTTTCTGTGTGCGTCCAACGTTTTCCTTTTGTTGCCCATGTCCATGGACGTACGGCTTTAGAGTATCGTCTTGGTTTGTCGAATTACTGCTGTATGCTACAAGTGGGCCACACTTCATTCCCATGGATTTGCAGACAACCTGCCTGTAAATCTTGTCGCAACACATTAAATTCTATTCATTTCATAAAACTTAAAATTATTGCTAGAAAAAATAACTTAATAAGATTATTGATAGCGAAATATGCATTCCACTATCTGTCAAACGCCTATATAATCAGGTTCTGTAGCTTATCCTTGAACAGGTCATGTGGAAAAGTAGTGTACACTGTAGAAAAGTACAAATACATTTCGCGGCCATGGAGGCCATGACATATGTTTTTATTAACAGTGAAACATTCAATTTTACAAATAAATCCTCTAAAATATATATTTAAGAGTAGTTGTGAAACTACTCGGTGTGACTTACCGTAAACTTTGACATGCGACAAACGTCTCCCATTTACGAACTAATTAATGCAGATTTATTACAAAATAGATTATCGTATGTGGGAGTTAAACAAGTACAACACAGTAAATACGAAACTTAGTCATATGATGAATCACACTTTTTTATTGTCTTTTCATGATTTTCTAAATTAGTTTTTTCAGTGAAAGTTGATATAAATGATTAAAAGAAAAAAACCAAGAAAGAAAACAAAAGATGTATCGACGGAAATCGTGAGGCGCTAACAAAGGTTTCGCCTTAAAGATCATTCTTTGTGTCAATAAACTACATTTCAAGTTTTACTAGATAGCCATATGTTATATATGTCAAAATGGTCCATGATCTATCTTAATATATTATAACAATAATTTTACTAAAATAATTTGTTTTCTTTATATAAATAAGCATTCCATTAAATATAATTTAAAAGAATCTTAAATTATTGTGGTGCTATAAGTTAACCTGATGCATGTATTACAAATCATGTTGTATTTTTAACCAATTTGTCTCGTTTTTCAGAACACATGCATGTGTCAATGAATCTTTACTGCTCGTTAGGATATGTAAAATGATGAACTCATTCCTTGCATTTTTTCATATGTTATGAGTTATTTTATGAAGATTTATAAATTCCAACTGTTTTTGTAGACTAATTTCCCAGCATTAAGTGTATATTTTGATACTATTCTTACACCTAGTACCGAACACTGACATTCGTCAATGCATAAGATCAATTTAAATTCAATTTGGTCTTGTGAATGCTCCACCATTATATCCTCAGCTGCCTCCTTGGCATTTTATGAGAACAATTTTACGTTATCGGTTGTACATGATTTTAGATTATTCTAATTTTTAACTTCCCATTTAATCGAATCTATAGTTTCATTCCAATCTTGGTTATTTTTTTTAGTTTAAAATCCATCTATTACCACTGGACATTTTTGATTGAAATGTTACATTTATTTTTGCAATGTATAATATTTATGTATATAGTCACATTATATAATCGATGTGTTCAAGTGCCATACAAAGTTCCGTATTGTGTGTCGTGTATCTCGTTCGTCGTACTGGTAGACTGGTGCTAGAATCCAAGGTATGGGTTTGAACCTAAACTTAAACTGTTAAAATTAGGCAATATTCTCGCTCCCTGTTGTGTGTTCAGCATTCCTGGGTAGGACGAAGAATGGTTGGCTTGTTGTCAAGATAATGTGATCGAGTGAAATATCATGTCAATGTGACTGCGGCCTGATATTCCAGTGAGACAGCACTATAAAGTCGCCAAAAGTGCGCACTGTCGCAAGCAGACACCATCACGATATCACTTATATATGAGTAAAAGGAACGCTAACACGAAATAAACAAACATTATTCCATGTGTTTAGTTGTGCTCTGTTTACTCTTTGTCGTTAGTTGAGTATACGTTTGAAATTATGTCAACCTAAGCCAAATTTTTATCAACGTAATTTTTGTTTGACAGTTTTATAGTGTTTCAAGTGATAACTTAACTGACTCATCCCCCGTCAACTTTTTTTCTCTCATCTTATAATTGCCTTTCTTCACGTGCCTTAATAATATCTTTTGAGATTGTCATTTAGATACAATTCCCGCAAATGTATTATATTTTTTCTCGTTGTGACCCCCAGGTAAATATATGCTTTGCATTTACATAGATAGTTCAACCCAGCTAATAATTCACATATTACACATGAGGTTGTCGACCCATCGACATTAAAAGTTCTATATTTAGCACAGATTTTAATGAAACCTATATATAAGGACCTCAAGCCAATATTTAGTATATGCCACTTACTACCTTGAAACAAAGAAATACGTTCAAATTTTCTCCAGGATTAGTTAGAGTCTACCATTAATGTTAATGTCATATGCGTTGTGATAATATCTCAAACATTGCCTTAAGCATAAATGAAATCACTTGCGAGAAAAGTGTCCTAATTTTAGTGATATTAATCTACAAAATACATCTACTAAAAGGAATAGGGTGCACATTTTTTTCTGTATTTTAAGAAAACCTTATAGGTTTTAGGAAATTGCGTTAGTGTAAAACTACATTAAGGTCCAGCAAGTTATGTTTTTGTTAAAAAGGAATTGACTTGCAAACATTGAACTGAATAAAAGAAATTTACAATTTTCATTTAAAGCATCTTGAAAATTAAAGTTTCCTGCCTATCATACATCTTCGGTGGAACTTTTTTACACCAAATACATATATGTATATTTATGTGCACACTAAATAGTGAAGTTCATTGTTGCGCACAGCATATCACTTAAGTTGTATTCTTTCTTTGTACCTTTTCTGATTATGTTTGTTTATTGATAAATTACAAAATTCTTGATATTTTCTCGATTATGTTTTTAACATAAATGCCAACAATAAGGCTGAGTTTACGCACTACTTTCTGCAAGGTTAAAAGTTATAGATTTGCAAACTGAAACAGGGCATACCAATGCATGTCTTAAAGATACAAAACATTATTACTCTGTTAGGTTAATAAGGAAACGTACAACGTTACGTATATGTTCTTATATTAAATCGTTGAGATTTATATTTAAACATCACGTTTAACTTTCTTTGATGGCTACAATGACAAGTATTACCTTTATGAAAATTTAAACATGCTAACTAGAAAACAGCAAACTATATCAAAGAATGGCAAAACGAGAAAATACATCGTTAGATAGCGAATAATCAGTGAAAAAAAAAACAAATAAACACAAAATACAAACAATATTACATAAACCCTATACTGTTCGTGAATGAATAAACATATTTTATAATAATCCAATTTAACATTTAGATTGTAAGTCAAACGTGCACACCTAACGTCTTGGCAGAACATTTTTATAGTGTTGTGTGGATGAGGTTTTTGAGATTTTTGTAACCCCCAACGCCCACCCCATTTAACTTTGAAGCTTTGATTTATCAATGTTTTGTTTATTCTATAACGATTAATTCAATTTCTCTAGGGCATCGACTAATGACAATTGATTCCAAACTTGACCTGGAATGCGGGGCGATGGTCTCTCCCAAAGAATAATGTTTTTTTCCCTCTAATATATACTATGTTTATCGGTGGCATGTTTAAGTTTGCAATTTTTTATTCACCTGGAGGGGACTTTTTGATGAAACTGTTATTTGTTTGTCAATAACGTTTGTCCTGTTGATCCTATTTCTTCTTGTTTTTCACGTAACAAATATTTTATGTGTATACACTGGTCGGTGGCTACAAATACATGACTACTTCTTTTAGTTACTGTCATTATCATACCAATTAAGATTTAGATCATTTAAATGAGTAAATTAGAAAATCAAGAGATATGATTTCGTTGTCAAGGGAAACTAATTTTACAACAAGGGACGCTTAAGTAATCTGATCGTGCATGTAATGTTACGGTTAAGAGTTTCATAAAGTCATTAAGTATAATTCTACATTTAACATTTGATTTCACTAATCAATTACATCAATCGAAACATACTGCTTAGGATGAATGTTTAATGGCAGAATCGAGTAAATCAGCAGGGATTGATAACGGCTTTCACATTCATAACTGTTTAGATCTCTCAAACAAAATGCATACCTTGGTATGACATACAACGCATGATGTTAACATATTATTTCAAGTATACCTGATGAGATGTCAGTCTCCCTCATAAAGTACATACATTATAATATTCAACTGGAATGTTTCTTTGCGTCGATAACCTCAGTTGATGCACAAGCAACGACGACGAAAGGATATCATGGGTAATAGGTTGTTGACACTTTTATTATCGGATGTTTGGAC
The DNA here is from genome assembly GCA_032359645.1 of Pododesmus macrochisma. Taxonomy (NCBI): domain Eukaryota; kingdom Metazoa; phylum Mollusca; class Bivalvia; order Pectinida; family Anomiidae; genus Pododesmus; species Pododesmus macrochisma. Next base: position 10,649 of record JAUMGZ010166410.1, read on the forward strand.
ATATGTTATTTTTCTACCATTCATGGGGGCAGAGTTTCAACAAACGTCATATGGTGTGCATTTTGGCAGTAATACAAGACTAACTAGAACTCCTTCACTATCGGTTTCCGTTGCATCTCCAGCAAATTGTGCAGTGACATGTTCTATTCACAACTCAACAAAAGGATTCAATGTTAGATATGTCTCAGCTGACTCATCACTGTTGTGTGAATGCTTCACCGCAGCATCTTACGATGTATCAAGAACATTAGCATTTGAAAAACAGTCAACTTATTTCGAAAGTGTAAGTTGTCTGAACCTTTGAATGTGTCATTACTATTAAGTATGTTACTATCTTGATATAATAACCAACCTACGTAGTAGTAGTTGTATGTATTTGTTAACATTTGTTATGTTTTATGTTTTGAATTCATTGTGCGGTGTATGTTGATCTCGTAAACATTTAATGCATTTTTTCACTTTTATATATGCTGTCGTAACATGGTTGACGGCCTCTCTGATTTCGTTTTATTGCAATTCCTGTCCCGTTCTCTTGATGAATGAATAAAGAGAATAAACAAATCCGACTTTCCAGTTTCGAATGTAACTACCTACCTTAGTTATCTCATTAGAACTAAATTTTAGTCACAGATGGATATGTTGTCATGTTTTACTTTTATATATTGATGTGTGTAATTGTTTCTGTTTATCTTTATAGGCGATAATAAATTATCTTTACTAACTATTTTTTTTTATTACCAAAGACTTGCCTAGCTTCCACGCTATATGTCCGAGCGGCAAATTCTGGAACTGCAACAGCAGACGAATTCATCGTGGAATTTAACCATGGTACTGGAGATGAAGTATATCCTCTCAAAATTTCAAAAACCCTTGACAGTCATACAATAATGACATCCACCGGAAGAGTGGACACATTTACTAGTGGAAAATTCAATGTGATAAGCTCAATGTTTAATTCTGTCTACCAAGGGAAACGATATGATTGGTTTATTGAGAGTATGTATACATTTGTCATTACTTTATTTGTATGTAAAACTATACATTAAGTCATAAGTGAAGTACATCTAGTTCAAAAAAGACCATCGAATTTGTTCAACTTTGCACTTTATATCTTTAACTATATTTTCGAACCATAAAAAATCCTTTCTTTTCGACCGATGGTTAAAAAGCATTACCTTTACTATTTCCTTTATAATTCATTGAAGCAGTTATAATATTGTTCAAAACTTAGGTTGTCGTTGAAATGTGTCCGCTTTGTATTAATAACATTCCTTCGTATGTGTGTGTGTTTAAAATGATATTAAAAGCTCACGCTCCCATTTAAAATATTTCTACTTTGGTTGTATACAATTGATCGTTTGTCTGTTTAAAATGTGTTTGGGGTTTCTTCAATTATACCTTTTTAATATTGCAACATGGGGAATACAAGACAAAACAGAAAATAGATAAAATAACAGAAATGAAGTTAAAGCAATCAATATAGAACGGATAAGGCGTATGCACCGTTATGTCCGTTTGTTTTATTAGGACTTAACGTCACGTCCAGAATCTTTCACCGATATTGTGACAAAAGACTTAAGGAGAAAAACCAAAAGATAGGACAGGAAGAGAAGCGGTGATAGGAACAGGAAACGAAAGGAATAGAGATAGTTCAGAAAGAATGATGAGCCTACGCAACGGCGTTTTCGCCTACTCCTCTATCGACCTTCACATGGGGATCTTTATCAAACCAGGGGGTTACAAATCCCTGTATACGGGACCGCCAGCTTAGTGTCCCCTCTGAAAGACGTGCATATCTTTGTCTGCCCTGTACCCTTGTTAAAAAAGAGGCATATGTCACATCAAGCATATGTTACAGCTATGGTGATGAAAGAGTAAATGAGAAATCAATTAACAGGATAGGAAAAGAAGCAGCAAATTTACCATGAAAACGATTAAGATAGTACGACGAGGAGTACAAATCCCAAACCTTACTCCACCAACCTCCATCCCCCTTCGATTTCAACTCCTATCTCAATATTTAAATATAAATATATATAAGTTAACATTATTAAAATTGGGTCTATAAATGCTAGCTCTCTCTAAAAATCGTGGTAAGGGTGATCGCTTTATTGTTGTTTAACTTCACATCCACAACCATTACTGATATTTCAGCGAAAGACTAAAGGTTGAAAGTCTAGGGATGGGTCAAGGTGAAACACCATCAAGAATGAGTTAGTAAGGCAAAAGGAATAGTACAGGACGAATGCATTAATCTACTTTTTTCGAAATATATTGGGACATGTTGATTTATACCTTATAAATGTGACTCTTAACTTAAAATACCCTCTAGAGGACATGACGAACTTATCTGCCCTCTACATTTCCAACTGTGTTACTAACGTGTGAAAATAATTTTGAGGCTTAATACACGCCTAATGTTTCTCTTTGTTTTCATTTGCAGACGACAGTGTGACTTGTTTCAACGCCGAGACGTCGCCAAGTACCTTGTGTACAGGGCCTTATCCAATCCATTTCAAGAACATTTTGAAAGGTTGGGACAGCAGTATGACATTTGATGCTTTCGTGCCCACGGATGATACGCTTACCTCTGTCTTCGCCTTTGGTAATACATATGTGTACGTCATCAAGCTTTCGACATTGACGGAATGGGAACTTGTCTCCAAGGAGTTGATTTTTAATAACAATATTTGGAAAGGAGCTCCAAATGGTATCATAGCGGCTGCATGGATCGGACGTAATGGAAGGAGTTTACTAGACACATCAATGGCTGTTTTATTTACTCGTGATTATTTTGTCGTGTACAGAATGAGTGACAAGACTATTGTATATAGAGGACAACTCTGTGAGACATAAACTCGTAATCTTGATACGTTTGCTGTTTTTCTAGCGGATATGAGGCGAAACGTGTAAAACGTTGTTGTTTTACTAACTTATAGGCCAACAAAATTTCGGAAAGCCAATAATGCTGCAGCGTCTGAATTGTAGCAAATGTTCAGTAAATTGTTGTAGCTGCTTTTTGGATAAGGGTTGGCAGCCTAAACGTACATCGAACACATTATTTATATTTTCTCCTTTTTTGTTATCCTTGTGTTATATACATTTATAACGTGTACATATTTAATTTTAACTTTTCATGTTGTCAGTATAAGCTCACTTTATAAGCATAATTGTCACAATTTGCACATGAGGTTTTCAAAACATTCACGTTTTAAAGTCCGTTGCTGAAGGCTGATTTGGAGCATGGTTTCGGGTCATGAGTGAGGTTTGTCACCGTTTGTGTTGTTTTCAAGTCATTTTTTAAAGCATGTCTCACTCTGCTAGTTCATTCAGGTGGTGACTTTTTGAAGTAGCTATTCTTGTACAGAGCCTAGTTAGGAATATGCAAAACAAGTGTTCTATAATGCGCACTAGACAATATAATTTTCGCACCAAGTAGTAATACTGTGTACATAATATAATATAACACGTGCCCCAGATAATGTAATATGTGCACAAATAAAATAGTATGACCAAATATTTATGTTGTGCACACTTAATAATTAAGATCACTGATATGCTCATTATACTTTTAGCATCCACTAATTGGTTGCCTTCTTCGTACCTTTCGTAATTATGCTTATTGATATTTGTTAACTAAATAAAGATCTTGATATTTCTACATTTACCATATTCTCATATTTTCAATACATATATCCATATTATCTATATCTAGGATAATAGAATTCATCAATGACATTGATAAGTCGTTGTTTGTTTGTTTTGTTTGTTTGTTTGTTTGTTTAATTTGGACTTAACGTCACTTCCGGAGTATTTTACCTATATCGTGACAAAAGACCAAAGGAGAAAAACCAAAAAATAGGACAGGAAGAGAGCGGCGACAATAGACATGAAAGTAATACAGATATTTAAGAAAGAAGGATGAGCCCATGCAACAAACAGCGTTTCCGCCTACTCATCTATCGAGCTTTCCATTGGGATCTTTATCGAGCCAGGGGTTTAAAAATAGCTGTACAGGGGACCATCTGACTAGTGTCCCTTCTGAAGGACGTGAAGATCTTTGTCTGACCTCTACCCTCCAACCTGTCTGACTTGGGTGACCCTACCAGAAACAAAAGTTCCCGCCAGCATGGCTCCCAAGGTTATAGAGACACCCAAACCTCCCTACCACGATAAGGTGTTTAGCACAGGGAAGAAGAAGTTGTATTTGCACATTAATCTAGCATGTTTAAGAAATTACATATTTTCAAACTAAAACGGATTACCAATACATAGAGACAGCAACAGAATGAGTAGAATCAATAGAGAGTAGACCAACCAACAATTGCCGCATCAAACAATTCAGCACCCGAATGAAACTGAATTAGTTTACGTTACAACAATGTCTAAGACAAGCTATACGTGCGGACCGACTTAGGACAGTCATGCAGCACTAAACCAAGCGGCGTGGTTCAACCGGTTAAAGAGACCTCAATCTTACCACTTCCCGCACGAGACAAGACGACATAAGTATGAACAAGCATCTGAAAATGTAATAAATACACTCCATAGCGCCGTCAATCCTCTCAAAAAACAAGATGAGTGGAATCAACAGAACAAGAGACAATGACAAACAAACAATAGCTGCATCAAACAATTAAGCTATAGACAACCTGAAACTAAAAAGTTGAAAAGATCTTTGCATAAAAGAGTTAGATTGATGATTTGTTATTGTTTAATATAACAGTATAGTTGCTTGCCTGGATGGATAGATGTATACCATGAAAAGTATAAGCTCACCTTATTAATTCGTTTGCATGTATTCATTAAATATTAATCCGTTTTTATAAATGTATGTTATTATGTATACTAAGTAAGTAAATCGAAAAACCAAGACGATATTCTAGGCCGTAAGTCCATGGACATTGGCAAACAATAAGAAAAC
>JAUMGZ010166421.1:0-12766 GCA_032359645.1 Pododesmus macrochisma
TTTCTGAACTATCTCTATTACTTTCGTTTCCCGTTCCTGTCGCCGCTTCTCTTCCTGTCCTATCTTTTGGTTTTTCTTCTTTGGTCTTTTGTCGGTGAAATATTCTGGACGTGACGTTAAACCTTAATATAATAATAATAATTAATATAATAATAATATACTTGTTGACCAAGCTAATATTCTTGAAACAGCTTTTGATGAAATAAGTGGAATAGAGAACTTTCGAGACACATTGGAGGTGCAGTTTTACGATGAGGTATGTACATGGTTATTATAAACATTTAGCCTTGAGCTCATGCATAATTGCTTCTTATAATTATGAACATAAAATTTAAACCTAATGTCAATGATACATGTAATATAAGCCACATTATTTTCCTTGATTTACATTCATTTTAGTATGTTATAAAAGGTACTGGTAATTAAGTTTTACAAATTAAGTTGATTCTTGTTTCATCATTACAATTTGTCATTACCATAGGCCTGTTTAGATGAAAAACAGAAAAAAAAACAATACATAAATTTTCGGGATATACTGGTGTGTCAGTATATGTATATATATATAACATTACTGCATGTACTTTAACACGTTTTGTGATTGTAATTGATCATGACTGTATATGACATTCAGGTATAATCAATTAAAATAACCTTACAGGTTGCTATAGACTATGGAGGGCCGCGCAAAGAATTTTTCAGACTTGTCTTGTCAGCAATAAAGGAAAAGTATTTTGACCATGGATTAAGGGAGCATATTGCAAGTGATTATATTACAGTTGGAAAAATAATTGGTAAGCTTGTTTTAAGTAATTAGGATTTTCATTAAGGAATAAAACAGTAAGTAGCAGGCCAATATTGCCCCACTATTAGAGCTTTATATTGGCCAGTTTTAAATTAGAATTCCTAATCCAGTAAAATGTATAAATGTATACCAGTATTTATACCCCCCGCAAAGTATTGGGGGGGGGGGGGAGTATTTAAGAATCACCCTGTCCCTCTGTCGTTGAAGGAATTTAATTGTAGTCAGAAATTTGGAAAGGGAGATAATTCAACTTATACTCTCAATTATGTAACAGTACGGGGAGGTGGGCTTGTAAGCCGAACTCCTAAAGGGCTCATTGGATTTCAACGAAACTGCTCATTTGTAGTTCACTACCTGAACATGTGCATGAAGGAATTTTTGGTAGTTGTTGGAAATTTGGAAGGGGAGATAATCTACTTACAACATCAGATTCAATCATATATGGTATAAAATTTGGGCAGAAGTGGGGGATATTATAGTTAGCCATCTTCGAGACAGCTCTAGTGTTGCCAGATGTATACACATCATCGCCACACGTACATGTCAAGTGTACATGTCTTAATAAAGAGCTTGTTCTAATTGTCATATGATCTTTGTGAAATGTGTTTTTTTTTTTATAATAGTTATCATGCTTATATATAAGGATTGTATAATGTAAAGACAAAATTTATTTTTCACAAACATGACAAAGGACAGGTGGTTTTATATACCACTAGAGGTGAGATATAAAGTATTTCTCAGAACTCACCACACACAACCCATAACATGCATCCATAATGCCATCGGCATAATATGACCTTAGCTTGCCCAGATAAACAAACAAACTCAAGGGGATCAGTTAGGGTGGTCAAGTGGTAGAGCACCACTCTGTGATAAGAAAGTCATGGCTCTGCATGAGCCCCAGTTAAGTCTTGACTAAGACTAAAAGCGGAAATCATCCTGCTTCCCTATACTTATAATTACTGGACACTAAACAAGAATTGTTAAAGGACTGGTATGCCCAGTATATATATTAGGATAATGTGACTGACTTGGGTATCATGCTGGCCTGCCAGGTGTGGCAGAAACAAGTAGCCTGCAGTGTGCACTGTCATAAGAAAGCTTGTTTGCAAACAACCTAATATGTTCAAAAGACATTAAACACCACTCCATTCCCTAAAGGTAATCTAGAATGTGGTCTAAAAAAAAACTCTTAATGAGCAGGTGGTGTTTATTTGTACATACATGTAATTATGAGTGGTCTAGATTTTAGCACTGGCTTGACTGTAAATATAACAAATTATACCCTTTTTGTTTGTTCACTGTTCAGGTCTAAGTATCCTGCAAAATGGAAAAATTTTTCAGTTTGATGAAGCTGACATCAACAGTATTTTTTCTGATGTGACCCCTCATACAGCATGCATAAAGAACCTTAGGATTGGACTGGATTGTCTTGGATTATATCAGGTGAATTACATGAATTCAGTATATTACTTTTTCAAATCTTTTAATTCTAAATTTAATATTCTTGAACATAACAGGCTATTATTATCAACAAAAAAACAAAAAGAAAGTAAAAAAAAAAAATTATTTACATGAAATGAGGCTTGTAGATAATTATTTGGATTAGGGTTAGAAAAACTAACAATAAACATGAAAAAAGATTAAACTCTTTTGTTGACTGAAAAAATATTGATGAAATGTACATATACAGATATGTATATCCCTTATTTGTCAATAATTTTTATCATAAAGCATTGGTAATAGAGTGGTAAAAGCATTAATCAGAAGAACAGTAAGTTGGTTTTGTCCCTAATATTTACCAATAATGATGGGCTGATATTAGATATTAATAATTGATGATTGATTAATCAGTAATTGGCATGTGCCAATTCTGATAATTTATTATGAAAATCAACAATTAAGGATCAGCTGAACTAAAAGTGCTTTTCATTGCCTATGTTTTATAAAGTGTATTGTTCTAGTTGTCTTAGTTTCTGGTTGTCCAATACCAAACTAAACGAGTACATAATGCATTGATTTTTGGAATGATCATGCAGATCTCAGTGGGCAGCCATTTTGGATTTTGACAGATAATAAAGTTTGTTGTCACAATTTCTGAGAAAATTTTGAAAGGATCTGTCCTCTTGGTGCCTTAAGTTATTATACATGAAATATTTTTACTGATTGATTTTAAGAATATGACTGTCAGGTAACCATATTGCTTTTTCTTTTTCTAATTTGAGCATGTTGTCAGTTGAGACTTGACATGAAGGTTTTCCACGAGGTTTCATTGCGCAAACTGGCTTAAAATGTTTTGAATATTGTTCTTACTTAAATAATAGATAAAAAGGTTAAGAAGAGAAAATAATCACCTGTCAAGTCTGTTATGTATAGTTCTTAGGAAAAACAGACGATGGCGGCCATGGGTACCCCGGATCCATCTTAGGTCTCTTGTAGCTAATATTGTTGGAAAAGAAAAAGAAATTAATCTCAAAATCTTAAAACAAAACTTTAAAAGTTTAACTTAGCATTATGGACTATTATAGTATTGTTGTGACATTACAGTCTAACTTGAGTCTATCTACTCGCTGTTGTCTCAGGTAATTATTGTAAGCATCTGAAGAAGAAAATGAAAGTACATGTACTTACCGGTATGCTTTGTAGCTTATTGTTTTTGTGCATTTTTTTTAACTGTTATCTTTGTACATGTTATAAAGCTGATATATATATATAGCAAATAGCTAAAATAAACACAGAACCTTAACTTCAGTTGAAAATGTTTATTATGTATAAATTATATTTTGACAGGTGGGGAAACAGCTGCCAATGTTTTTACATATGTTGAGGCAGAATATTGCAGCCAAATTGACGTATAAGCTGTTAATACATCTGTTGAAACCAAATTTTTCGGAAGAAGGGTCAAATGCTAGGCTTTTTGAAAACACAATTTATGCTGCATTTTTAAGATATTTGAGGATAGTTGCAAGTAAGTAGTTCTTAAGTTACTGATAAGGGTTGTGTGCAAAATATCCATTTCCTACTTGCCAATTAAGTCTCCCTATTTTGGAGGGCGTCTCCCTATTTTTCACACCAAATTTTCACCTTTGACATCATCTTGCTTCATATTAAAAATTAATCTAGTGTAATGCATAGAACTGCTTAGATGAGGCAGTTTACACTACTATTTTGTCCAATAAGGCATTGTATTTAAATGTAAAAGGCATTTTAAGATTTGGCTACACCCTTTCTCCCCCATATATGCATGAACACTTTAAAAGCTGCTCTTTTGTTGTCAAAGATTATCTAATATCTGTCAGTATATGTATGCATAAATGGCTATTTACAATTTCATCCTGACAATAATATTAGTTTCAGGATTTGGGGCCATATGGGCTTGTGACATTTCTTTTCTGAAAATTGTGAAATCGATTATAAGTGCAATGATTATGGCTTAAGTAATCAATTTTTAGGTTACCTGTGCCAAATTCCTATTGCTACTGTGTTTTGTCCATCGTTGTGCGTCTCAGTTAACTTTTTCACAAAAATGACTTCTCAATAACAGATGGATGGAACCAAATTTGGAAGGAAGCATCCCTCAGGGAAGCTGCTTGAAGTTTGCGAAAAAATAGGGTCTGGGCCCCTTTAGGGCACAATAAGAGGGAAAAAAGGGGTAAAATTAGGTAAATCTTTAAAAATCTTCTCATGAACCGATTGCTTTCATATTTGGTATACATAATCCTTTGGACATTGTTAACAAAATTTGTGAACGAAGACCACCAAGGGGGTGCTTCATTTGACATAGGTGGTGGCGAAGTGCGAAAATATGTATATAATGCCAATTTTCTCAAAAGTGGTGGACTTTTTTTGTATATCTATAAATAGAAAATTCTTGGATATTATGAAAGGAATATTTGTCAAAGTTTCAAGGTCATGGTGTCAAACGTCAAGGTCACAGACACTTTGATAGATTGAAAATGCCAACTTTCTCAAAAATGGTCGATTTTTTGTATATAGATATAAATCAGAAAGTTGTTGGAAATTTTGTAAAAAATATTTTGACAAAGCCTCAAAGTCATTTGGTCAAAGGTCAAAGGTCAAGGTCAAAGATGCCTTAAGAGATTGAAAAATGACAATTTTCTCTATTAGTACATGTATATCCCTTTGTATAAAAAATTGTTTGAAATAATGCAAAAACAACTTTAAGAGATTGGAAAGTTTGTAAAAGTTGCATGGTCTCTTGAAACCTGATGATGTTAGTTGTACATATCAATCTATTGGAAGTGTAATTATCATGCCATAAGTCATAGAAGTTGCTCAAAATGTGTTTGGCCCATGTTCTCAGGTGACTTTAAAGGCCCATTGCCAGCATTTGGCCTCTTGTTAGAAAAGGAGGTTTTAAAATAAATTGTGTGGGTTTTTTCTACCTGTAAAAGGGTGTTGTGTATTTTTAAATGCCTTAGATCTATACCTGGATCCATCAGTAGCATTTGGTACTCATTTCCAACTTGCAAAAAGCAAAAGAGTAATTTGAAAAATACAGTGTAACACTAGCAGTGGTAATCAAAATTTGGGAAGCCTCGGCTTGAATTGAACTTGGGACGCATGTATAATAAGTCAAAGTCTATATTGATCAAGCTAAAGGAGTAATATTGCAGCACAAACTTTAAGACCATTATGCATAGTTAAGGCCTTGTGTACTTAGGTTTCATTTTAAATCATGTAAAACATTAGGCAGAAATAAAACAAGATAAACATATAAACATAGATAACTGCCACAGAATATTATAGGTAATGTTATGTGGAAATAAAAGGTCAATATCAGGAGCATATTTCATGTTTTAGATCATCAGAACATGTTAGCACTCAGTAGATATGTAGAAATAATTTAACTGAAAACTATAAACATGGTTGTCTTTTCAGGTGGCAGAAGGGAAAATGTGACACTATCAAAAGTTTTACAGTTTGCAACTGGGGCCACTGAGGAACCTGCATTGGGATTTACTCTCCCCCCATCAACAGACTTTTATGAAGTGCTTCCATCGTCAAGTTTTATTCCAACTGCCAATACATGCATTAGCTGTCTTAAGTTACCAAGAGCGTCAGTACAAATTCAGCAGCCAGCAGATAATGAGTTATTTTTGATGTATGATTATGCATTTTACAATACATATTATGGGCTGCATTAAATTTATATAAACTTTCAAGTAATATGCAAGACAATTGAGTCACAGTCTAGGGGACAAAAAGTGCCTGAAAGTTTTATGACATTTCCATCACTGATTTTATTTCATAATTACAGACTACACTGTTCATTGTAGTCCCTTTGGTATGGAACCTGAATAATTATTCATGTTCTTGTTTATAGTCCAGGTCTAGGGTGGGCTTTTCTTATACTAATCTCATCCATTGGCCATCTGTCATTAACTTTTGCTTTAAACAACATCTTGTAATCTGTTGGACATATTTCAACCAAATTTGGCAAAAATCATTCTTACAGGGAAGGTATTTTAAAATGATACAAAAGAGGCTAGCCGCAAAAGGTGTAAAAATTGGGCAAAATTTAAAAACTCTTCTCAAAAAGTTTAATTTTGAGGGCTAGAAGTTATCCCTCTGGTATGCAGTAACTTCAGGCCTTGTGTAATCAAAGTTATTAAAGACATGATGCTTGGATCAGAAATAGGTTATGCATTTTTGGGTCAAAGTTTGACACCACAGAATATGTTATTTTTTGCACAACTTTGATCTCTTCGGAACCACTGGAATAATTTAATCAAATTTTGATAGAAAGCATCATTGTGAAAGACATATTCGTACATACATGCATGAAGGGGGTAACCCCCAGGGGCTGCCACTAGTTTCAACTACATGTATTTCTAAAAAAAAAAAAATGGAACAGATGCAAAACTTTGCAAGAAAGTTAAGTGAGTGTATTAAATATATTTAACATTGAAATGGTTTGGAGTCCAGATGGATGTTAAGGCCTGATTGGCCTTTCTTATTAGTCATGTTAGTATACCTTCAATATTTCATTACACTGTATATTCAATATCTTTTTTCTCTTCCATTATGGAGCCTATTTCATTCAAATGTTGTGGGGAGATTAAGTAGAACAAGAGGCCCATGGGGCCTTAACGTCCACCTGGATTGGCATATGAATATTTTTGATCCTAGGGTCACTCCTTGAACAAAATTGGTTTTCCGTGCCCTAAAGTTACTTCAAACCAAAGCATTATGCACTAGGCCTTCTAGTTTATTAAGAGAAGATTTTTGAAATTTTATCAAATTTTCCCTATTTGGGCCCCCAAGTGACCCTCCCTGGGTACCTAACCCCGACATTTGAACAAATCTGAATCCCCTTCCCCTGGGGAAGTTATCATATTTACTCTAGTGTTGAACTTTGACCCCAGGGTCAAGGCTTGAACAAACTTGGTTCTCCGTGCCCTATAGTTACTACATACCAATACATTAAGCACTAGGCCTTCTAGTTTATTAGAAGAAGATTTTTGTCAATTTTCCTCCCTTTTGGTGCCCCCTGGGGGCCCAGCCCCTCCATTTGAACAAATCTGAATCCCCTTCCCTTAGGGATACTCCCTACCAAGTTTTGATGAAATTGGTCCAGAGGTTTAGGAGAAGAAGTCGAAAATGAGAACGTTTACGACGGACAGACAGACGAAGACGGACGGGATTTGTATGAGAATGGTCCACTTTGGACTCCTTTGGTCCAGATGGACTAAATTATAAAGAGACACTGACAGTGTTTGGGGCTTTTTTAGTCCATCTGAACCAAAGGAGTCCAAGGTAGATTTTTCCAATAAATAGTAACAATGTGTTGCATATGTAGTAACCATGTGTTGCATATGTAGTGACCATGTGTTGTGTAAATAGTAACCATGTGTTGTGTAAAAAGTAACCATGTGTTGGGTATGTAGTAACCATGTGTTGTGTAAATAGTAACCATGAGTTGCATATGTAGTAACCATGTGTTGCGTAAATAGAAACCATGTGTTGCATATGTAGTAACCATGTGTTGCGTAAGTAGTAACCATGTGTTGCATATGTAGTAACCATGTGTTGCATATGTAGTAACCATGTGTTGCATATGTAGTGACCATGTGTTGTGTAAATAGTAACCATGTGTTGCGTATGCAGTAACCATGTGTTGCGTATGCAGAAACCATGTGTTGCATATGTAGTAACCATGTGTTGCATATGAAGTGACCATGTGTTGCATATGTAGTAACCATGTGTTGTGTAATAGTAACCATGTGTTGTGTAATTAGTAACCATGTGTTGCATATGTAGTAATCATGTGTTGCATATGTAGTAACCATGTGTTGTGTAAATAGTAACCATGTGTTGTATAGGTAGTAACCATGTGTTGTGTAATTAGTAATCATGTATTGCATATGTAGTAACCATGTGTTGCATATGTGGTGACCATGTGTTGTGTAAATAGTAACCATGTGTTCTGTAAATAGTAACCATGTGTTGTGTAAATAGTAACCAGGTGTTGTATATGTAGTAACCATGTGTTGTGTAATTAGTAATCATGTATTGCGTATGTAGTGACCATGTGTTGCATATGTTGTGACCATGTTTTGCGTAAATAGTAACCATGTGTTGTGTAAATAGTAACCATGTGTTGCATATGTAGTGACCATGTGTTGCGTAAATAGTAACCATGTGTTGTGTAAATAGTAACCATGTGTTGCGTAAATAGTAACCATGTGTTGTGTAAATAGTAACCATGTATTGCATATGTAGTAACCATGTGTTGTGTAAATAGTAACCATGCACTGCATATGTAGTGACCATGTGTTGCGTAAATAGTAACCATGTGTTACGTAAATAGTAACCATGTGTTCCATATGTAGTAACCATGTGTTGTGTAAATAGTAACCATGTGTTGTGTAAATAGTAACCATGTGTTGTGTAAATAGTAACCATGTGTTGCATATGTAGTGACCATGTTTTGCATATGTAGTAACCATGTGTTGTGTAAATAGTAACCATGTGTTGCATATGTAGTAATTATGGAGCAACATTCGAGGACAAAGTTTGTTCAAGGTGTCACTGAGGTTAAAAATAGGCAACATCTTTTTGGTTCAACAAATATGTTAACTTATTTACTTTTTCTCACTTGTTGAAATACACCTGTATCTGACATTGCTTTTCAAGATGGCTGCCATGTCAACTATTTAGGATTTGAAATCAACCCAAAAAATAACACATTGGTTTAGGTGACCTAAAAATATAATACAAAGAGTAATTTCCATATTTCAAAAACATATTTTATTTTTTCATTGCAAATTTTCTTCAACAATCTCTCATAATTTTCATTAACAACCAAATTCACAAATTCTCTGACCTAATAGTTTTGTTCATAATCAATACTGTATACAGCTTTAAATTCACACAGAGCCTTTCCATGTTTTTATTGAAAAAATATGTGTTTGCTCAGTGTTCAATTCACAGCCAAGGTTAGATACCGTAGTATCATTTCATATATAGCTGTTCTAGTTTCATTGCATTGTTGAATTCACATTTTTTTTCATCCTTGAAAGTAGCGAAAATTACATAGCAGCAAAAATAACCTTAAATACAGTATATATAAGCCAAGCCATGTGTAAAGGTACGAAATCACATATATACATGTACAAATGTATAATGATAATAAATTTGTTGTCATAATTTAATAGTCATATATTTATCCTGAACAAAAAATTCATCATATGAATAATTATCTTCAAATGCATTAAAAAAAAAAAAAGTGAACAATTGAACATTTTATAGTTATACATACGTTTTATATAAAATGTACTTAGATGTTGAAATATGAGTTTTTACCTATTCACACAAGGTTGTTGGCTTTATAATAGTTACACGGTAAAACACATTCGGGGAAATAGATGTAGATAATGGTGTATCCAAGAGACGAAAGACCACTTATGTATCTTCACAGGTAGGTTTGTAAAGTGAACTAAAACAACAGAAAAAAATCGAAAGAAAATTACACAATACGAACTGTTAGAAAAAAAATATTTATTTCAAATTTGGTTCAGTCAATATGTCATAGATGCGCCACAATATTACATGTAAAACATTTTCATATTAATTGTTTGGGTTTTTAGGTGGTCATTTTCATGACAAATGTATCATAGGTGTATGTTTGTTTGCATGTGACGATGAGTTACCTGCTAAAGAACACAGCTTAAATATTGTGGTACATTGAATTCTACGACTCTATCAAGGTTTTTCATATGAAGAGTTCAGTTGGTGCACATTATTTATTATAAAGTAAAAACTGATTTTGATACATCAAACTCGAGTGGCTGTTAGAGAAGTATGTGTATAGACACTGTATTTAAAATCATTCCAGGAAGAAACAACAGGCCAGTTAAGCCATCAAAACAGTACTATAATTTCATTTGGAATTTGGTTAATATTTGATACTGATTTTCACCCCATAGTAATGCCCTCTTGATGCCAAACTCTATCATTTTCCACTAATCTGCATTCCCTTTGAAGGATTTTGACCCTATAATCCCAGGTCCTCTAGCCAAGCCCCTTTATTTGAACAAATCTTGAATACCCATCCCTCATGTGTGCTGCTTATCAAGCTTGGTTGAAATTTGTCAAATGGTTTTTGAGAAGATAAAAATGTGAAGTTGAAATATGTGTTAATTGATCAATAGCGTAAACTTTATTGACTAGAAAATGTGTAACCTATTTTGGATCTCAGTGCAACACCTTGCCTGATTCTAAATGTTCTAACGTACTACACTATATGTATATGCTAGTAATAAGCTGTAGGCCCATAGTTTTTAGGAGAAGATTTTTGAAATTTTATCAAACTACCGCTATTTTGGATTCCAAGTGGGGACTGAGCCATGTCATTTGAACAAATGTAAATTCACTTCCCTTAGGGATTCTTCCTATCAATTTGGTTGTATGTACACCATTTAAATGATCAAATTTCACGGAAGTAGCTTGTTTGATTAACTGTTTAAGAAACATTACACTGGGACACAATCACTCATTTGGAAATGTTTCATGTAAAAAATAAAGTAAATGAAGAAATCTTCACCCATTATGTTACAAGGGCAGTAAAATACAAACTTAATCTCCACATGAAAACTATCTGATAAATAGGGAATAATACACATGAACATTAATATACAGCATAACCTCTTATGATAAATAATGGTAGCTTGCCTTTTTTAACTTTAATACTGGCCTTCTTACTTTCAATAACCAGGAGAAAATGTTTACACATTATTTGTGACTCCATTTATTATCACATTTTCACAGAATTAAGATAGCTTGCCTTTACAGTATTGTGTTTGCATAGTGTACGTAATAGTTTGGTTTACAGTATTCTGTGCCATCAGCCATTGGAGGTCTACTGTCTTAAGTGACAGTGCAGAATCATGTAGACTGACCTAGTGCTCAACCATGCTAAAGATAGAAGTTACAAAGTGGTGTTATACTGTTGTTTACACCTGAAAGCAAGCCTACTATCAAGACTATTTCGACTATCTTTTGCAGTTTAAACTTCTTTTATTTTGATATTTTTTCCAATATATAAAGACTTGTTTGAGTGCATTTAACGGTGTATAATGTAATCTATTGTTTGTTTCCAGCAGGTGCTTGAAACTTTCCTTTATAGTTTACAAACATTAACTTGACTAGGAAAACAAGTTTCAAATGCCCTAACTGTTCTATAGTTTCTATACTAACTTTAACTATAAATTTCATCAGAAAATAAAAACTTATAGACACATTCCGCTACTACCGGTACCTTCAGCAATGTACAAGTTACTGTGAGCATTCAATGTGGTGAAGAGACAATCTTACTAAATGTCTTTATATTTATACAGCACTTACTGTTTCTAAACAAACTGTTAATATTAATCAACTGTATGGATATCTAGCACTTTGTGTGACTGTATGATAAAAACATTACTCCAGAAATAAGTATATAG
The DNA here is from genome assembly GCA_032359645.1 of Pododesmus macrochisma. Lineage (NCBI taxonomy): Eukaryota > Metazoa > Mollusca > Bivalvia > Pectinida > Anomiidae > Pododesmus > Pododesmus macrochisma. The sequence continues at coordinate 11,770 of JAUMGZ010166421.1, forward strand.
TGGAGGCACTTATTCAAAAGTAAAACCATGTATTATAAATGTTCACAAAAAATCTCATGGAAATGAATATTTCTGAAAAAGTTCTAATAACATTGTTATGAAAAAGTTCATAAAAAAGGCACGAACAATTTGTTTGATATTATGTTGACCACCATTTTCTTATTAAACTCATCTGTATAAACAGGTAAACAAAATCGTTTTGTATCAACAACAAGTTTCTTTTATTTAATTCTATATTTTTTGTTTAAAACATATTTTACATCACAAATTCATTTACATTACAATACAATTGAAACAAATAGATAGGATTTGGCGGCAAGATATATAATCTTGTTTTAGGCCATCTCTCTCTACAGTTGACAAATATGCATATTCTGTAACTGACCATAATTGATAAATTTATATATTAAATATACACATTTTAAGTTGGTAGGTAAGGAGTAATTCAATACGGTAAGAGGAAAATAAAGAGAAACAAGATTAAGATATGAAAGATTGAGTGTCAGAAATTTGAGAAAGTGCAGAGATTCAACAGCTAGAATCTGCCAGATGCCATTACTGTATGTACCTCTGGACTTGGTTAACAATTTCAATATTTTCTGTTTGAGACAAATTTTGATGCAGTCTATCAATATTTAAGTTAAATCTTAGGATATTGTATTGAGTCTAATTTGTCTATAGTTTGTACATTCTAGTTAGAAATGAGAAGCTGTCTGAATGCAGCCACATTGACACAAGTCTGATTCAGTTTTAAAATTGGTTTTTACATAAATCATAATTTATCTACATTTTTCACAACACATGTAAATCTTCACAATACCAAATTTAAAGTAAAATTCCACATAATTAATGTTTCATTAAAATGTTACTTCAATTTCACATAATTAATGTTTCATTAAAATGTTACTTCAATTTCACATATTAATGTTTCATTAAAATGTTACTTCAATTTCACATAATTAATGTTTCATTAAAATGTTACTTCAATTTCACATAA
>JAUMGZ010166432.1:2214-15571 GCA_032359645.1 Pododesmus macrochisma
GTTTACAAATGCATGGTCAGCGTACACACGAGATAGTGGTAGTGCTGGGTCAGCAAATTATTCACATGTTTCTGACCTCTGACATCAATAAGGCAAATAGCTCTATAAAACCCTATTCGCGTACCATATTGTCGGATTCGGTTTTATATCTAACCCGACGTATGGTTCTTCTTTATTGAGGTAAAATAATAAATCGAAAAACCAAGACGATATTCTAGGCCGTTAGTCCATGGACATTGGAAAACAATAAGAAAACGTTGGACGCACACAGAAAAATGAACCAGATAAACATTTATTAACTAAAAATGGAAACATCACGAACATCTATTAAAAAACTAGAAGCGAAACCAGGTGTTCGCGATATGGTAAGCGTTTCCTGCTACAAATGTGCCACCCGCCGCGATGCCTCAATGTCATTCCGATGCATGGTAAAGTATTTAATAATTCACATTGATGTAAGTATTTATTCCTTACTATAACAATTGTCATTCTATACTCAACTTTTATAACAAGTGTCATTTTAAATATTCATTGTAGTTATAACAGTTTATACGGTACTACGTCGCTTTTAATTAAGATAGAAACGTAAGATTTAGTAAAGATAAACATTTAATATTTCGATGTTATGCTGTAATATTTTATTGAATGTTATATTTCAATAAAGGGATTCGGTTTTCTATCTAACCCGACGTTGGTTCTTATTTATTTGATTCCCCACATAGATCGGGCAAGAAGGCAGAGGAGAGCTTTCTACCCCCGGAGAAATAACGACAGTCTCTGGGGATAGCTAAAGTCAAATGGCTGATTCATTCGATGAGCAGCTTTCAAAGAGCCACATCATTCAACATGGCATGTCCGGAGCTCTTACACAGCGAGCGAGTTTCCTCAGCATTATAACCAGATAGAACCCCAAATCTCGTTATTACACATATGTAGCAGGTAACGCTTACAATATCGCGAGCACCTGGTTTCTCTTTTTTTTTTTTTAAAAGAAGTTCGTAATGTTTCCTTTTTCTGTGTGTGTTCAATGCATTCCTTTTGTTTGCCTATGCCCATGGACTTGAGGCTTTAGAGTATCGTCTTGGTTTTTCGAATTAACTACTTTTAACACACAAGGGTTGTCGATTGAAATATAAAAGTAAAGTCATAATGGAAAATTCTACGCATACGATAATGTTATCCTAATCTATTAAAATGCCGATCTCCAATAGCGTGCATAGATAGCTTAGCAGGCTATTGGAGATCGGCATTTTAATCAGATTGATGTTATCTTTTTCCATTATCTGACCTGTTCTCAAAATAAACAGAGGAATTTCCTATTTCTTCTCAATTATGGATTTGACCATTGTATAATGATACTGAGACGGGTTTTTTTCAACATTCAAAATCCTCACCCGGTTTTTGATCTTCAGTTTTTATCTAAACCTGGTTCAATCCTTATAAATATTGTTCTTGTGCCACCATGTGTGGTGATAATTTTGGGACTAGACCTTGAATGTTGAACAACATCTCGAGCATAAAGATTTGTTTACCCTTCAAATATTACATTTTTAGTGGTACATTTAAGCGAATGATGACATATTGAATAAAACACAGTTAGGGCTTTAGGCAGTTTGTCTGCAATATCAATGGGTATTATATGACCATAATTGCATTTGCCAAAATATTCATTACTCAATATATTTCCAATTATGTATATAAAAATCTTATTCAAATTTTCCGCCACTGCCAACAATTTAACCTGTTTCTTGGAACAGCTACAGTAACAGCAAAATCAATCATACCATATTGGTTGACAACAAAATTCGTAAAAGATTAAGAAGTAATGAAAAAAACACGTGACATGCAATTTTATATTTTTAAATAAAATAAAACATGTAAAAAATGTGGCAGAGTGGTGACATTTATATGAATTTTAAAGACTTCAAAGAACTGTAAATGTTAAAATTTTGGACGTTACTTGATTTGTTTTATTGACACCACATGCGTTCATTCGCCTGTACATGTTATGTACAGTAGTATCACAATACTGTTTATCTTCTCCATGCATTGTAATGAGAACAAGAGGCCCAATGAGCCTTAACGTCCATATGGTTAAAATAGGCATATTAAAGTTATTTGTTTGCATTTGAATACTTTTGACCACAGGGCCTTGATCAAACGTGGTTCTCCATGCCCTAAATTTAATATATACCAAAAAAGTAAGCACTGGGGTTTCTAGTTTATAAGAAGATTTTTAAAATTTGTTTTAATTTTCCCTTTTGTGCCCCTTATAGCTATGCCTCCTTGGTGCAGATCCCAATCAGTTGAGCAGATATGAATCCCCTTCCAGTAGAAATACTTTCTACCAAGTTTGAATGTTGAAAATGTAAAAAGTTTACATATTTGCTAAAGTGTTGAACTTTGATTCCGAGTCGTGTAACTTATTTTTTACCCTAGGGTCACGCCTTGAAAAAACTTAGAAAACTGTATATTCACATGTCGAACAGGGCCACCTCCAAGATGACCAACAGTAAGGAAGGCTTTTCTAGCACATGAGCTTAAATTGCATGCAATAGCAAATGTAACTCCCAAGACCCGCTCTCCCAATGCATAGCCACCACCGGATACAGTTTGCTCATTAATAACTAGCTTATTAACATGGCTCACAAACTGAAACTTTAGCCTATGACAGCTTACTTTGCCCATTTAGAATAGGCAGTAAACAAGTCTTACTACATGTATAACACAAGTGATCCATTCGAAGTACAAAACAAAGCCTTCTTGTAAAAAGAGTTTCAAAATGTTGTCGTATCATTTGAGTAAATCTAAACCCCCTTATTATAAGGACGACTTCTTCCATCTTAAGAAGAAATTGGTCTAGTGCTTGTTTTTGACAAGAAGTCGAAAATGTGAAAAGTTTTACATATTTGTTATAAATATTGTGTTGAACTTTGAACTCAAAATATTTAAATGCGTACCCTATTTTTTTACCCCAGAGTAACACCTTAAACAAACTTGGTTCTCCATGCCCTAAAGCTTTAATCTTAATGCCTTCTATTGTTTTGGAAAAGTTTGTTAAATTCCCCGTTTGGCCCCCACAGTTGCGCCATCTGGGGGTCCAAGCCCCTTTATTTACCAGAGGTTGACTTCTTCCAAGTTTGTATATTAAACTGGTTTTAGAAAGGAAAACAAAAGTATGAATAGGACCAACAGAACGAGAGACATTGACAAACAAACAATAACTGCGTCAAACAATGAAACACCGGAACGTTATTTATTAAATCGACATCACAACAATCATCAAGACTAGTAATTCATGCGGACCGACTTAGGACGGTCACCCAGCACGAAACCAAGCGATATGGTTAAACCGGTTACTGAGGCCTCAACCTTACCACTTCCCGCATGAGACCAAAAGTCTTGAGTACATACATACATTTAAAATTTTACTAAATACACTTCATTGCGCTGTAACTCAACATATTTGTATTTAGTTGCATTTTCATTGTATATACAGTCATTCCTAGTTCTCCTTTGGTTAGTCAATGATTAAAAGACTAATGCACTCAATATTTTAGGCATGTTATTCTTTTCTATAAGACTATCTGCAGCATTTACTGATTTGGTTAGTAATTATCTTTCTTTCTGTCATCATAAAAATAGAGCTGATAGGATAGGCAATGTTCGTGTTTATGCGTGCTCGCCGTCGAAACTAAAGGTGAACATCACAGCGTCATCCGTCATCCGTCATCTCTTGCATCCTAAGAACCACCTTTTAGCCCATAATATAGTTGTGTTAATGAATATGTGGGTTGCATGTTGCCCAAGCTCTTGCAGTTGTCTCAAAATGATTGTCCGCTGTCATGCAGTTTTGCCACTATATTGAATTTTACTGTTTTAAATTTTTATATAGGTTTTCTGAGAGACATAACAGGTTCTTATGACGCCAGTTTATATGGGGCATCCGGAAGCTTGGGAGTGGCTTTCCTGATCTTTTTCGTTGCGTTTTTTATGAAAACATGTGGTCAGTCAGCCGTGAAACGTCCTACAGATATGGAACTTGAAGTTCGCAGATTCTCAAGAAGAAGATCAAGTATATTACCATGGAAAAGAAGATCGAGTTCACTTTATAATATTAAGTAAAATATGTTTTTTTCGTTAATCTATGTATTCGATTTCTGATGAAATAAAGCACTGTTAATCTACACGTATTAGTTCTTATTAGCTTATTCTACGTCACATTTCAAGATATTATAGAGGATGGTTGTTTATTAAGAATGTGACAGCATAGTGAGACATTTCGTTGTCTTTAATTCATTTTAATGTTCAGAATGTTTTATTATAGAAGTTCGTGATGTTTCTATTTTTAGTTAATAAATGTATATTTGGTTTATTTAACTGTGCGCGTCCAACGTTTTCTTATTGTTTGCCAATGTCCATGGACTTGTGGCCTTATGATATCGTCTTGGTTTTTCGATTTACTATTTCTTCTTGTTTTATTCAAATCCTATAATGTTTGTAGTTTAAGGTCACATTATGTGCATGGTAAATGGACAGGCTGGGATCAGCTAAACCACATCATTTACTGCCGTTAGAACGTCTTGTTGTGGTAGTATGGTCTTGCATTTACACATCACAGTGGGTGACACGTGTACATCAGGAAACGTTTACTAAATCGCGAACACCTGGTTTCCCTTCTAGGTTTTTGATGAAGTCCGTGATGTTTCTTTTTTTAATTAATAATTGTACTTTTGTTCTTTTTTCTGTGTGCGTCCAACGGTTTCCTTTTATTTGTCCATGTTCATGGACTTACGGCTTTTGAATGTCGTTTTGGTTTTTCGTATTTACTACTTTATGTTGTATCTTGCGTGTTACTAATGTGCTGTTTTTGTTATGTTTGCTGACTCTTTCCTTGGTTATCAGTCGCTGTAATTCAGATATACTTCTTTTACAATTTCATATTTTCATCGTGTTAACGTAAAACATTGCGGACATGTTGTCATTGTAGTGGGTCAAGTGTTTATTGTGTATATTTATTGGCGGTGCTACCACATATACCGAATTTACTTTATGAGATGAGAGATATCCTATTTAATTCAAAGATATTTTTTTAAGTTTAGTAGGTATTTTACATACTTTAGATTAAATAAAAAAATATATATTTCTTATTATCCCGGAAAAAACAACAAAAGAAGTACTGAATATGGGGCCACAGCTTACTCCTGCGCAATATCAATATATAACTAATATCATACTAGTACATGTATAATATCGTATGCATTTGTTCATATATTTGAAAAGTCATATAATACTTATCCTTACTTCGACTTGTGCATGTCTTACCCATATCTTATAAAACCATCACGTTTGTATTGTTGCTATGATTAGATGTATAGTTGATATGTTAAGATGTATTATTTTGTTGTAAGATGTATTGTTGCTTTTTAAAGATGTATTGTTGCTATGTGAAGATGTTTTGTTGCTACGTTAAGATGTATAGTTGCCATGTTAAGATGTATTGTTTTTGTTGTAAGATGTATTGATGCTTTTTAAAGATGTATTGTTGCTATGAGAAGATGTTTTGTTGCTATGTTTAGATGTTTTGTTGCTATGTTAAGATGTATTGTTGCTATATTAAGATGTATTGTTGCTATGTTTTGATGTAGTGTAACTATGTTATGATGTGTTGTTGCTATGTAAAGATGTATTGTTGCTATGATTAGATGTATAGATGATTTGTTAAGATGCATTGTTTTTGTTGTTAGATGTATTGTTGTTTTTTAAAGATGTATTATTGCTATGATTAGATGTATAGATGATTTGTTAAGATGTATTGTTTTTTTTGTAAGATGTATAGTTGCTATGTTAAGATACATTGTTGCTATGTTAAGATGTATTGTTCCTATGTTAAGGTGTATTGTTGCTATGTTAATATGAATTGTTGCTATAATAAGATGTATAGTTGATATGTTAAGATGTATTGTTTTTGTTGTAAGATGTATAGTTGCCATGTTAAGATGTATTGTTTTTGTTGTAAGATGTATTGTTGCTTTTTAAAGATGTATTGCTGCTATGTGAAGATGTTTTGTTGCTATGTTTAGATGTATTGTTGCTATGTTAAGATGTATTGTTGCTATGTTTTGATGTAGTGTTACTATGTTATGATGTGTTGTTGCTATGTAAAGATGTATTGTTGCTATGATTAGATGTATAGTTGATTTGTTAAGATGCATTGTTTTTGTTGTTAGATGTTTAGTTGCCATGTTAAGATGCATTGTTTTATTTTTGTAAGATGTATTGTTGCTTTTTAAAGATGTATTGTTGCTATGATTAGATGTATAGTTGATTTGTTAAGATGCATTGTTTTTGTTGTAAGATGTATAGTTGCTATGTTAAGATACATTGTTGCTATGTTAAGATGTATTTTTCCTATGTTAAGGTGTATCGTTGCTATGTCAATATGTATTGTTGCTATGATAAGATGTATAGTTGCTATGTTAAGATGTATTGTTGCTATGTTAAGATGTATAGTTGCCATGTTAAGATGAATAGTTGATATGTAAAGGTTTTTTTTTGTAATATGTTTAGTTACCATGTTAAAATATATTGTTTTTGTTGTAAGATGTATAGTTGCCATGTTTAGATGTATTGTTGCTATGTTTAGATGTATTGTTCCTATGTTAAGGTGTATTGTTGCTATGTTAAGATGTATTGTTTTTGTTGTAAGATGTATAGTTGCTATGTTAAGATATATTGTTGCTATGTTAAGGTGTATTGTTGCTATGTTAAGGTGTATTGTTGCTATGTTAAGATGTATTGTTGCTATGATTAGATGTATAGTTGATATTTTTAGATGTATTGTTGCTATGTTGATATGTTAAGATGTGGTGTTGCTATGTTGTTATTTATAGTTGCTATGTTAAGATGTATTGCTGCAATGTTAAGATGTATTGTTGCTATGTTAAGATGTATTGTTGCTATGTTAAGATGTATTGTTGCTATGTTAAGATGTAGTTTTGCTATCTTTAGATGTGTTGTTGATATGAAAAGATGCATGGTTTATGTGGTACGTTGTATGCGAGGTGGGTAGATATAATTACACTTGAGAGAAGCAATAAAGTTAAGCCTACATGTTATTGATTGATTGATTTTTTATTAATGGGCGCTGTCAATTTGAACGTTTCCGAAATGGCTGGTGCCAAACGCAAGGAGAAATATACTTGGCAGTTTGTTACTTAAGGGATCCCAGTTAAGCACATTACATTTATTGGTGCGCAAATGAAGGACTAGTTGGCTCGATTTAAGAATACTATGACCCAGTGTAGTATCACGACAACGTGTTTAAGCGCTGTCCTTGCGGGGAGAAGTGGTAAAAAAAGACCCAGTGTAGAATGAATAAAAGTAGCATAAAGTCTGATGTATTTTGACCTGTATGTAAAACATGCATTATATATTTATAGATATATGATCATTTAATTCCAATAATTCGACAAGACTTTTCTTTGTTTTACCCTACCGAGTTGCAAATCTTCAAACACATTTAAAAAGTCAGGAAATGTGTTACAATTTACAGAAACACAATGGCGCCTCATCAAAACATTTTCATCAGGCAGTTTTCGTTTTGCTATTGTTAATTTTACCTAAATTATGTAAAGATATACCATACCTAACTCAAAGCATTTAATGCTATAGACTATACCCTATCTGTTCTTATCTGTAGTTTCATTTGATAAGATTGACCTACTTATGTTGCCCTCAAGTGACCGTTAAGATACCTTGACAGGTCATCCGGTCCGTTAAACGTTTTATAAATTAGAAGCACACCTAAAGCTCTGTTTAAACACTAATGTATCTTCCACGCATTGTCATTTCAAGAACTTCATATTATAAATTACAATCACAGTCCCATTCATAAATGTACACTTGTTTGCCTGCGTGCTTGCTTATTTTCTTTGATCATGCTAATAATTAGGTGGTTAGTGTGTGTCTCCCTACATCGACAAGTGATCATGTCATTTGAATGTTACATCAATATACAGGACATTGCTCCCTTGATGATGTGATTTATCAATCATTTTCACTCTTTGTCATAATTGTTGATATAATTTGTATCGGACAAGAAAATTGATACACATTACCAATAAGCGTAATATGAAAAAGGGACAGATTTTGTAATACATGTAATTAAAGTATGACAGATAACCCAATTCCTTTCAGCAGAGACGTTTCTACATGTATAATATAATCAAAACATATACTACACAAGGGCAATCATGATCATTAAGAACCTTGATGTGTATTACCATACAACAAAAAACACTGAAGCATCGCGGTGGGTGACCTATATGTAGCAAGAAACGCTAACCATATCGGAAGCACCTGGTTTCGCTTCTAGTTTTTTAATAAAAGTTATCGATGTTTCCTGTTTTTGGTAAATAAATGTATATTTAGTAATTTTTTTCTGAATGCGTTCCAAGTTTTCCCCAACAAGTTTAAATCCATTTTCAAACTGTATGTGTCTATCAATTCCAATTTTACAGCACGCTTTGCTAAAACCCTTACAATATGTTGGCATCCTCGAATGAAGTTGTAAATGCGAAAAAACCAAGACGATATTCAAAACCCGTAAGACCATGGACGTGGGCAATAAAAGGAAAACTTGGGAAGCACAGAGAGGAAGGTCAAAAACATATAATTATTAACTAAAAATGGAAACATCACGAACTTATTTTAAAAAAAACTAGAAGCGTAACCAGGTGCTCGCGATATTGTTAGCATTTCCTGCTACACATGTGACACCCGCCGCGATGCTTCCGTGTTATTCGGGTTTAGACAACCAATTCCACTGTTAAAAAAGAAGCATATGTCAATCATATCTTACACAGACTACGAATGGAGAGAGAACCTGAACACACATAGTTGGTGTGCAGGACCCAGTGACGTCACGTCACGGAATATGCTTAAAACATTCAGCCAATCGACGCTCTCGTATGATAACACATTTCCTGTATACAATGCATTACCTGTCGTGATACAATACTCGTGGCAATTCATTACGATGATATTCTTGCTAACTACAAAGTAAGAAACTGAGGCGCAAGGACAATAAATTCTAAATATAAATGGTAAAATATCATCTGAGAAATGGACGTATTCCAAGACTCTAGTTGTTGCAAAGACACGACCCAAAGTAATCGACGGAAACATTCAAAAAGGTAACATCAAATCGGCCCTCTTTGATAACAAACAGAAAAAGCACCTGAACAGAACATTCTGTTATAAGTGTTGCATGTAATTTTCTTTAGATAATAGGTTTATCTCCAATTCACTGCATTTTAGATTGATAACATTTTTTATAGAATCGATCGATCAGTCAAAAGTTAGATTCGATCACTAGTCCGACGCTAAGGAGAAACTAACTTTATAACAAAAAAGATCTAGAGTTATTAAATGTGGAAATATAAAGAAAAACCAACCCAAATAACTTGAAGAAAAGTCCATAATTATTTGTTGTACGCACGGAACAAAAAGAAATAGTTCCTATTGATGTTGGGAAGCATGGAAATTGCATCTGAATTACAGAGCGAGATAGGGGGCCGCGGTTGCCTAGTGGTTAAAGTCGCCGACTTGTAATCATAAGAGCTTTTCACCTCCTTGTTCGATTCCCGCCCGGGGTGGCCTTGTATGAGAAAGTTGCCAGTGACTTGCCGTAGGTCGGTGGTTTACTCCGGGTACTCCGGTTTCCTTCTCCAGTAAAACTGGCACGTCCGTAAATGACCTTAGCTGTTGCTCGGACAATAAGCCCTTAATACAAACAAACAAACAAACAAACCAAACAAACAAACAAACAAACAGAGATAGATAGATAACCAAAGAAAATGCCAACAACATAAATTAACAACATTTATATCAAAACAATGTTCCAGGCAAGCTAAAACATCGAAGCAAATTAGAACTTTATTCAACGTATTGAATTATGTGATAAAAACAGTCTGTTAAAGAGTTAACTCATGGGTGTGTTTGTTGTTTGTTACTAGGCTACAAAATTCGGAATCGACTTTATAATATTACATCTTGAAATTTGAAGAAGAATAAGAAGATGAAAATTATTGCATAGATTAAACATTGTTTTATTTCATAAAAAAAAACAATTTCACACATTTTGGAACAAGAACATCAACAACATGTTTTACTTAATATTAAAATGCGAACTCGATCTTATCTTTCCATGGTAAAATACTGGACCTTCTTCTTGAGAATCTGCGAACTTCAAGTTCCATATCTGTAGGACGTTTCACGGCTGATTGACCACATGTTTTCATAAAAAATGCAACGAAAAAGATCAAGAAAGCCGCTCCCAAACTTCCGGATGCCCCATACAAACTGGCGTCATAAGATCCCGTTATATCTCTCAGAAAACCTATAGAAACGATTCAAAACTGTAAAATCAATTTCATTTGTACCACCGACAGTAACTGTGAAGCGAATGTACGATTGCAACATGCAACTTAAAGATGAATTCTACACCTCGACTATGGGATAATAGGGGGTTCGTACGATGTAGGATTTGACAAGATGCGATGAGTTTTGCCCTGTAATGTTAAACTTAAACATTGCACTTTTTTTGCAGAGCGTCACGAAGTTTGTAAGTCGTTCGTGACCACCTGATACTGTATCATTATCACTTACATTTGCTCTATGTATTTTTTGTGAAAAATTAAAGAACAATTTGTGCTGACAATACAAAAATGCAATCTGAAACAAGCTTCCAATGAATAGAATATTTATATTAGTAAAGATCAACACTCTGTGTTAGACACTCATTTTCAGAATTCCAGATAATATGGCCTCGAAGCAGCCGTCACTAATGGACGTTATAGAGAAAATAACTTTAGAATAGACAAGACCTCGGTAAATCAAAGCTCAAAAGCCAAATAATGAGAGAAGAGATAATCAACAATGCTAATAATGGACAAAACTACACCCCAACAATAGCATAACATTTTTAATGTACGCGCAGTCTAAATAGTAATTTTTAAGACAATGTATCAGATTCTTATATTTGTTGAAATTACTACAAATAAAGACATAAACAACGCACACAATCATCGCGTAATTCAATTCACCAAGGACGAACCAAAAGAACGTGGAATACATGGGCGGGCATAAAAAATGCAGGTTAATGCACATATAAAAATTATATAAGCGAACCGATATTGCCTTGACACCAGTCCATCTTCTTCTAACAATGACCCATCGCGAATCTTGTCCGTCTCCTTGTTTTACGTGGCAGTTTATTATATTCCCTTTTTAATTTAATAGTTGTTTTAGTTGTATATAATATGAACGTTTTACATCAATGCCCGGCTCTAATCATAAACAAGTTTGACTTTTATCTAAATGTAAATGGGGAGTTTGGTACACCATAAAGTAATAAATACGAAAAACCAAGACGATATTCAAAAACGGTTAGTCCATGGACATGGGCAAGAAAAGAAACACGTTGGACGCACTAAGAAAAAAAGAACAAAATATACATTTATTAACTTAAAAAGGAAACATCAGGAACTTCTAATAAAAAAACTAGAAGCGAAACCAGGTGCTTGCGTTATGGTAAGCGTTTCCTGCAACAAATGTGTCATCAATAAATTGACCACCTCATTTGTTTTATATTTGAATTTGAAGCTTTTGATTCCTTGATTTTCCAATTTCGTATAATGCTTGTATGTTCTGCCATTACTAGTAACATTGGTTGTTTTAAACTGCCGCCCACTAACGAATACAGAGGAAAGCAAACCCAGCGCGCAGCCCTAAAGTCCCATATTTTAATAAAAATGTATATGTGTTATATTGCAACAGAAAACCGCGTGTGCCCGTTTAGACTTTATGTTGCCCCATCCCCCAATACCCCCATCTTAACTGAAATTCTGGATCTCCCCTGCCGTATAACTCCTTTATTTAAACTTACCTGTGATTGGCCCAGCGCTGATTGTACACACACCTATTACGCTAAGGGCGATACCAATTGCAGTTGGATAATTTCTTACTCCTACTAGCTTCATGGTTGTCAGAGGTACAGTCGTTGTCGATAGGCCAAGTGTGACGCCAAAAGCGCACATAAGGATCAAATGATCCCGGTATGTCGTTGCTCGAGGAATAAGCTGGAGGGTTAAAATACCAATGAGTCCGCAAATGATAGGATGACATAAAGAACTTAGTCGTGGTATATACTTCTTCAAAAAACCTGGAACCAGTCTGAGCGTCATGTTTACGAGATTCATCAGCAGAAATAGAAACATTGCCGTCTGTCTACTGTAGCCTTTTGTGTTTTCAAAGAAGTCAATAAGATAAGCTACTGTAGTATTTAATGTCGATATATGTAAGGCTAATGCAACACAATATACAACATATACGTGGTTTTTAGAGAGTTCTTTCAGTTGATCCTTTAACTTCGGACTATCTTGTATACTTATAGCGGAAAGCCGTCTGCGCATAAACTCCACAACATATACTGATGATCTTCGTCTTGCTGAATCAGGTTTATTGTAGACCGGGTGGTGATTATATAAAGACCTTCCATTTGATATTCCCGTGTCAGGTGAATGCATATTCGTACTTTTCTTGGTAATAGCAGGATAACTTATTATATCATTGTCGTCCATGTTCAACGGTTTCCCGGTGATTGTTTCGCAATAATCTTGGTTTCCGTTATTAAACTCTGCTATATTATTCTTAACGTAGTCTTTACTTCTCTGTCGAGTTCCGTCTTGTTCATCCCCGTTTGTAAAGACTGGATTAGCAGATGCATACATACTCTTCCCTTTGGGTGGTTCATCCCCGTTTGTAAAGACTGGATTAGCAGATGCATACAAACTCTTCCCTTTGGGTGGTTCATCCCCGTTTGTAAAGACTGGATTAGCAGATGCATAAAAACTCTTCCCTTTGGGTGGTTCATCCCCGTTTGTAAAGACTGGATTAGCAGATGCATACAAACTCTTCCTTTGGAGTGGTTCATCCCCGTTTGTAAAGACTGGATTAGCAGATGCATACAAACTCTTCCCTTTGAGTGGTGTGTTTGCTTCTGTTGCAATAGGTTTACAAATTAGTAGGCATGGGATCAAGTTTAACGCTATTCCTGATGACACGAGGAGACAACCCCGCCATCCATACTCCTGAAAATAGACGAGACAATGATACACCATCAGATCAGATCCGGAATGGTATGCCGGTTAATGCATTAGTGTATGATATCCGGATACGGATTACGGTTTTGTACGTTATCATGAAATGGAATACAGATGGGGCGAGACCACATATAGATTGACCTTTGGCCGTAGTGGACGAATGTAGTACCTATAGAAATTGAAATATCTGA
>JAUMGZ010166443.1:0-15565 GCA_032359645.1 Pododesmus macrochisma
TACTCCGGTTTCCTCCACCAGTAAAACTGGCACGTCCGTAAATGACCTTAGCTGTTGATCAGACAATAAGCCCTTAAAACAAACAAGTTAATTTGTCTACGTTATGATATCCCAGTAAGACAGCACCGTAACAGTAGTTCTGGGTTATGTGCAAAAATCATCCCGCAATGTGACCTTAAATGTGTTGAAGAGACGAAACACACCAATAAAGAATACAACAAGAATGGTATTAAACAACTTTTCATAAATTGCCTTATGAAAAAGAAAAAAACTTTTGGTACATAATTCATATTATGTTCAATTATTTTCTTGCTTATGGTTAGATTAGGGCAATATATTAATGTACAGATACTATGAATTTGGACGGCTTGAATAATTTAAACAAAATTGTCATCCAAAAAACGTGCATCTTTCTAAAGACTGTGTTTAAATAATGGTTTGAAGACATTTTGAATTAAAAATTTAAAAACACATTCCATGCCAATGCAACTATTATTATGGAAATCTTTTTAAAAAGGACATCAATAAATCTTTATTCGAAAGTGCACTTCAATATGCAGTTTCTATTCTACTAATCCAAGCTTATTGGATAGAAATTCAGATATTTTCTGTCAAACTTTTGAATTTTGTAATAAATTTGATAAATGAAAAATGATTTATTTAAGATCTGGAATTTGTTATCTTAATTTGCAACTTATTAACACTGATAAAATTCTTGATTTCTTCTCGAATATGTATAGATTATTAGGCTTGTGCAGATTTAGGATTGCGGTAAAGACGGCTTGCATAACTTTGCTTCGCTGCGTTTTGTTTGGAAGTGTACTGGTGCAACACTTTGCAGCATTTGGTAAATGAATTAACACTGCAAAAATGAGTGAAAAAACAGTGTTGATACAGTACTCCCTGGAACGTAAAACGTTTCTAAGATTAACATCGCCGTTATGTTCTAGGGTGCGATAAAACGCTTGGATTAGCAATATTTCCATCGACAGGGGTTTAAAGTGGCATCTTGGTACTAGAAAAGCGATAGTAGGTAATCCGTAAAAACCAAACAATGAGTTATCATCTTAAGTATATGATTTAACCTCAAAATAATGATTAATAGCTTGCCAAAAGATGAAACATGATAAAGGAGGCTTTGCATAAGTGAAGAAAATTGTCTGTTGTATGATTAAAAACCTAAAATAACAAGCAGCACACAAACATTTTAGTGAATAAATGAGATTTGTTGCGAACATATTTCTGAATTTTGCTGATAAGTTGAACAGCAGGATCTTAGGAAGAGAAGAAAAGAATTCAGTGTATCTAAATAATCTGCACATTGCAGAAACATCGTAAATGCAAGCACAATGATGACTTCTTATCTAGTGAATAAATAGATGAACGCCACTCTTTTCTTCCTCTTGTACATTCTATTGTTCTTTGGCGACCGTTAGTGGCCCAACCTGGACTTTCTGTCAGTTCTCGCTTACACAGATGATTTCATTACTCCCTTCTAACCCACCAGAATGATAAAACCGTCTCCCAATGACGAATAATCCAGTAGTGATACGACATTTACACGGCCATATCGCTCATCCCAATGATCGGCTATTACTTATAGGACATTCTAAACGGTAAAACGTAATCAAGACCCGGGATTTCTCAATTACTCCCCACTTTGTTCTACTTAAACCATAAGCCATTTGTTCTAATTAAAAGTGACTTGTCCCTTGACTAGAAACCACAATGAATCATTAAATTACCGTACTCGAATATCGGTCTCTTCAACATGTCGTATGTACTGTTAGGTTAATGGTGCACATAATTCACAACCGTCTTCTTTCGGTAAATATAGTTATTTCTACTACATATAGATGTTAACATGAACGTAGATTCTATATATGATATTGCTGTTATAGAGCATGAGCTGTCTTCGACATAAATGTTTACATAATGTATACCTGTTGCTGCTAAGAGAACTTGATATTTATCAAAACTCACATTTAATTCAATCAAATATGGTATATTTGAGTGCGTTATAGATAATTCTTCAGACTGATAACTTTTTCATTAAAATTAATACGCCCGGAAGTTGTACTCGTTCCCTCGATGAATGCATTAAACATACCTAAAACCTAGAAACAAAGTAAATTCGAGAGATTCTGGGTTTAGGCAAGTTTAATGCATTCGGCGAGGGAACGAGAATAACTTCCGGGTATTCACTGGGTGTAAACGTACTACACGGAGTACATATGTACTACCAGATGCGATGAAACGACGAAATTGAAATTTAGTTTCTTTTTTTAACGAAATTGTATGTCAACGAAATCACTTTATTTTCAAAACAACGAAATTTTAGCCCAACGAATTTTTCTGATTCTACGATTCTATTTTTCAAGGGTATCCCCGACCAGGTTAAAGTGAACGTATAAGGATTCCCCTTGTTGACAGGCCGATAAGTTTAAAAAAAAAATGACATATAACCTTCCTACATGTAAAATGTCCCATTCGTTAAGTAGATTTATATTACCGGCGTAAAATAGATATCTGCTTTGAAAATGCATTTTATTCAGTAACGCGATCCATTCAGTTTGTCTATGACACTTGCTGCAGTTATACCAGTAGGTCTGCAACATCTACGCAGTTTATAACTTATATTTTCGTTTGTATTTAAATTAAAAACAATAAGTCAATAGTTATTAAGGCGTTTAAATCGTTTAGAATTAATGTTTACTGCGGGTCAATTTTACGCGCATTCACATGTCTTGAGCCAGAACGCGGTGCTTTGGCACATCATATTGTTGCAGTTATGCTTTCATAACTAAAGTTGCTCATTTGAAGGGAAATTGAAGGTGATTGCCACACTGAATGAAAATATAAGAAGATATAGGTTCTTTGTAAAGTATGGTATTTAGTAATAATTATATAGTGAATTTATTTTTAGGCGTGCCACCGTCAGCTTACGTAACACGTGTGCTTTAATTAAACGTTTCTAGTATTTCGCACACTTTTTCTAGCTTAGCATTATAAAACGGAGGCATACGAAAAGAAGAGTAATTTGTCCTTCAGACGGGAAACTTATACTATATAATCTATAAGTTATAGAAAGAAAAGTTAATGGCATTTGAAGGGTATATCGTCTTTACTAGGTTTATAGAACATACTTAGTGGTTGTGTGTTTATGAAAAACCATACTCCTCTTGAAAAAATCGGTAGCTCATATGTTCTCAATCTTTAAAATACTTTTCTTTCTATTTTTATTGACTTGTTGACATTCATTTCCTAAGTACGATAAGCACAACCTTGTCATTTTAGATATCGGCCAGGGAGACTAACACTTGAGATTTGTTAAGTTTTTATTAAAACATGTTCATCGTTACCATTATGTCTCGAGTTTCAAGGTTCCATCATGCAAATAGAGGAACATTACAGAATTAATGCTCTTTTCATTATCTTATTAGCGATGTATTTACCCATGGAGTACCACACAGGTTTTCAGTCGTCTGCTGTTTCAAGGCCACGTCTACTACCGCATGGGCATACCACGGACTAATTAATACAATATATAAAGTCTAATTACCCTATAAACGTTTTCCTTCCTTAGGAGATCGTAATGCTTCAGTTACTTAGCTATCTGTTGTAATCGTACTTCCCTATTCATAAAAAACATCAAACATCACCACCGATGATCTTGATATATACATGATTTTTACCTTATTTCACAAGAATTCTTATTCCATTACGTCGATTCTCTCTCTTGCTCCCTCTCTTTACAACCTCTCCTCTTTACCTGTCCGCCCGTCCGTCCTTCCGTACAACATACTTAAAATAATTGCAATAAAACTACCTCCAAAAACAATATTTGAATATTTTCTTAAAAGCATAGCATTTATAAATAACTTTTCAATTGTTACGACCCTTCAAGTCGTATGTACTTGTTGTGTCTTGGAAAGGTTTAATTGTTATATGCTAAACGTTTTTTTATAGTTACAATAAAGGTTTGAGTCACGATCATAAATCAACCACACCAATAAGTTTAACTGAATATGCGTTCAAAATTGGCGCTTATTGTTTTTTATCGATTAGTTTTAGTTAGCAATTTCATTAGGTCGCCAGTCCCTTATTCAGACCATACAGTTAAAAAAAAATATATCCATAATACAGCTTCTTTGCGTGTGCACTTTAAAGAGTTTGACTGACTTGATACCAAATTTAATGTAATTAAGGAAACGAAAACGGAATACGGAAAACTTAAAAAAAAAAAATGAACACACACTACGTAGAACAAACTCAATATCATACTGATGTTTAAGTTCTTTTAAGTTAATGATACCTTCTCATAAAAATCATTAGATCAAGTGGTCGATTCCTGAGTCGTTGTAAACTCAAACAAGAAAATGTAAGATTAAAATTTAATACATGTTTTATTACAGGCCACCCTTAACGACATTAGTACTTAAGAAAGGCATACCATAGGTATAGTTCCATCTTATTAACAGGGATAATTATATAACACACATTCAGGGGACGAGATTTATGGCAATTGTTGGCGTTAAAATATAACACAAAATCTGGTTGAAGAACAATATTTGTCCGAGGAATGTTATAGTATATTAATGTGTTTGTGACATGATTTTCCAATGACATAACCTGCTCTTTGACCACGTTTGTACCTTTGCCAGCAATCACAAGAGTACTTAGTCTGTTATATGTCCAGACCTATCGACTTAACAACAATAGCGATAACAACAACGACGAAAAATAGGCAACACATACATGTAAGCACCATGAAAGAGCCAAACATTTTGCACCTTATAGATAGAGTAACGCAAGGTTTACAAACAGGACTTTATAGAAGGGTATACAATACCCCTTATGAGAAGACGTGGTGTACATAACTTTATTAATGTTCGTTTAACGCAACCTTGTTACGAGCCAATATGAGCTAACGTTTTGGGTTCTCGCAGCTAACGAGAATGATACTCGAGCCTTGCTAGTACACAGTGGGATAACTTTTTAACAAGAGATGAATTATTGTGTCGAGAAATCAATCTCCGGCTACTTAAGGTAAATAATAATCCACTCCGAGATACACAGAATGAGTCTGTTGATTGTTGTCAGTCTTTGACTAGCAATTATAGATCCATCAGTGACAAGGTTCCTTGAGAACTAATCATTAAAGACCATGCCCTACAAGAGCACAAGCTCATTTTAGCCATGAAGTATACGATATTATATTTTAAGTGCGTTTTATTACAGGTTACGGTGTGTCATGGGAAGTGTGTAGGTCGTTATAAAATACAAGTCAAACATGCTGTGATTCAGCCTTGAACTCAAATCAAAAAGCAATTAATAATGACCTACTTATAAATGAGGTAACTGATTGTGTTTTTTTTCTTGAAGTGTTACTTAGAATTGTTTGTTATTAGAGTAAGTAGTTTTTGATGGCGAGATTCTTACTGGTAGTTAAAAATAAGATGGCATCAAAACGCTTTACTCGGCATCAATACCGCTGCTAATTGATAAATCAATTACTTTTTCATTTAACATCAATCATTAATAAGCTTCACTAGATTTGCAAAAATCAATGCTGTTGTTTCTTTTCAAATAGTCTATTAAGGCAAGTTGACTCTTGATTTTCCCAAATTTGCTGTGTTGTGGTAAAAAATAAACAATAAGGGCAATACTTGTCATAACTAGGGGGATGAAAGGTTTAATAATCAATGAGATTCGAAAGGTGTAAATGCCATAATGAGTAGGAATAAATAAATCTATCGCGTTGTTCCCAAACGATCATTAAATAAGGATATATATGTCCAAGGCGGGATTATCCAATGAGAGATCACTGTTGATATTCTGCTTAAGTTTACACTTTCATATATAAACAAGATGAACCGAAATGTATTGTAGAAATTAATGACATGAACAAAAAAACAAACGTGGTGTACAAACCTGCTGTTATATCATATTTACGTTGAACCTGTAAAGTTATGATGTAAATGACCCTTGTCGCGATATGCGTTTAAGCAGATTAATAAAGTCAATTCCTAAAGAGCTTGCAATTTCAAAATTCACCGAATAATAATGTTAAGATTTGTGACTGGGTTCAAATTTAAGGTGCTTACTTTGTACAACACAAGAACTGACAACGATCCAACAATTCTGGATAATCTCTGTTATCGGTGCGTTTGTTGATCGTTTTTTTCTATATCATCAGTACGTTTGTTAGTTATTCCCAAATGTCGTCAGACGTTTGTATATGTTCCATTAATTCTCGACCAGATGTTTTGACCCTCCTTGTTTTACTTTCTTTATAATAAACAAAGAAAATTCCTCTCTTTAATCAATTTTGACACGGAAATGTTTATTGGAAACACTTTGGAAAGTGTTATTGCCATTATGACCTGATGAAAAATGGCGCAATGAATGTAATTAAGGAAGAGTTCCTAAATTGAAGAGAGGTCATCAGCAGCTGTCGAAATTTATCCAATCTCTAATGAAAACATAACCTACATATTTCTACTTCCCTTTCCTGCTGATCGCCGCAAGGCTTCTACATACGAAATATTTACTTATTAAATGTGAACAATTTATTAATTAAGGACCTACGAAATAATGTCAATAAATAAAATGATTTATTTCTACCCTTATCCACAAAAACAATTCCTCAAAAATATCAACACTCTATTCACAAGAATTTGTTTACGGTGTGTTTAAACAGCTGCAAAGTGTTTTCATGTGTTTTAAGAACCCCATCTTTCAACATGTTGTCGATTAAACTATCCCGAATAAAATGAAGAACGGTATTCAACAGAGTAAGACGTTCTGAACTTTAAATCTTATAATAAACTACCTAAGTGACTGAGACCCTCATCTATATCCATTGAAAAAGACACGTACATATTTCAGATACAGTTAAAAACAAAATCCAAATACTCCACTCCGGATCCGTATTTACCCTTTGTGCACTCACCAGATACATGTACTAAAGCGCGCATTGTAAGACCCTTGTTTTTCAAGCATACACTCAAAGATGGCTTTAATTTCAACTTAACACAAACATGAAGAGAACAAACATAGGGTTGACAGAAAGATGGAAGGAAACACATGAATATAATTCTTTTTTTCTTAGTTAAAGATAAATAATTAGTGATGATCTTCGAAAACTAACTTTCAACGAGGATAAACTTGTATATTTACAATAGCATAACAATGCCACCATTCATTCTAACCAATGTCAGTCGGCATTCATAAAGGGTATGGGTGCCAAAACAACAGCGTTACTCATAGCTTATCGTTTAGTTTCTCAGTTAACCTATTCAAGCTTAATCAAAAGTTCACATTTTATTTACATTACCTTAAAAAATGTCTACATATTTCTAAAACGTTTCCATGTAGGGTTGTAACAATTCGCAAACCGTACACCACTGAGTGTTTTGGTAATCATGCCAGATTGAACGGAGGCGGGGTAGTCATTGTTTTCAATACTGTACAATAGATTCCTGCATGTATGCACGAAATATAAATTGCGGTATATGTGTTACATTCAGATAGAAAATGGTAAATACATTTATTGAACTGTTTCAAGCTGGCATTCATAAGATACATGAATTTTAATTAAAAGCAATTCAATGCTTCAATGAACCATGTATGTTGACATGTGTATAGCTGAATGTATCAATGTTGTACTGATAAGCGGATTTATTCAGTTTTGTGGAAGATACATTGATGAATGGCTACTAAACCGATTGTGGTTAATCTGAGTTTCGTTTGCATTAGCGAACAACAAATCAGAATTGACTAATAGGCAACAATATATGTAGAATCAGAGTAACCTTTAAAAGGTCAAACATAATAGTCGATAGTGCCACTTAGATTCAGTTCTATTCTTTATTTAAATGTGTCGTTAGCTGTCCCAGGAGTGTTACGTTACAGATTGAGGCAAAAGTCTGATTTTTACAGAACAACGGCAAATGATTCAATTTTTAAAGATTTAAAACAATCATTTGCTAAAAGTAATTCTTGAAAATGTGTGCCCGCAAGATTACAAAAAGTAATTCCAAACAATTTGTTTAAGAATGATTTTCAACGACCCACATAATATCTTGCTGTAGTTACAAAAGGCATTTTACTTTACGGCACGCGATTGTCTCGTAAAATCTAGACTCGTAAACTCCGAAAAAAATCTTTGTTCCCTCGGCGGCCTCACACAATTAACAATTTGAGTTGATTTAGAAGTTGTCTAGAAACAAACCAAGATTATGAAATCGCTTTTGTGTGTACATAATCTCCCAAATGACATAATGTCGCCAACACTTCAGAGGTCAACTGATGGCTGTCGCATATCTACTGACATTATTCCTAGTAAACCGATCTAGTCTGGTAGTTAACTTGATAATGATAATCAGGATATTGCGTGTCCTCAGGAACTTACTCAAGAGGTCTTAAATTTGAATACAGTTGTTCCATTTTTCCTGTCTAATACTTACTATTTTTAGGCAATACGTCAGTGAGCAAACTCATTTTAAAAATTAAATAAAAATGTCCATGTGTTTTAATCCTTATTTACTAAAGAGCTTTCAATATAAAGCAAAATATGGGAAATCTATCATGCAGTTTTTCTGATATTTCATATTCTGTGAAATTTCAAAAATGTCAATAATAAATAAACTCAATTTTACAAACAAAAAAGAAACAAAATGTATGCCAATTGATCATAACAATGATTATTACATATCTGCTGTTACATGATATTGAGGTTTCATTTATGACTCTAGTAAATTTCATAGTTAAATTCATATGGATTTGTGAAGTTCACCAAATTTCTCAAAAAAATATTTTTCACAAAAAGTTGAAGGCGAATTTAAAAACCTAGCAAAGTATCTATAAATGAATATGCAATATACATGGAAAATATCAACAAAATCTATCCAGTAGTTTTCTCACATGCGTATTGCCTTAATGTCAAAATGAATTAGAACTGTTGTTTACCAAAATTGCATATTAACTCGATGATAAGTGTGAACACAATACTCGTTCTCTTTAAGCTCTTGCGTGTACTCTGCGAATTCAAATATGTGTCGGGTTTTTTTTACTGCGTATCCCAGTTTTAATGCAGTGAAGATCGATCTATACATTTGCGATTTTTCCATGCTATTTGTACTTCAGATAACTGTGAAAACAAGTAATGACCTTTAATATCCTGGGACAGTCATTAATAGGAAGCGGAAATCTCGGAATCTCTCTTGTCTGTACCAATCTATACTGCAGCGCAAAGGATTATGCTGATTTGTGTCACGCGCTCTTGTTAACGTGTGCTTCTTAGATAACTGGGTCAACTGCACAACTGTGACTTTTCAATGGGAAATTCCGTAGACTGATCTCCATACCAGAGTTTTTGAACAAATGACGTGAATATGTTTTGTGATACATAATTTGGTGTTGGTGTTCTTTTTTTACTTTTGACTTTAAGATCATAAAAATAGAGGATTTATAGCGTATTTGGGAAAAAAGAGTGTACCGTAAATGATGATGACTATAAGTGAGTATCATGTTTCGTTTTGGGAGGGTACAGGAAGGTTTAAGTAAATATAAAAAGTAAAAAGAAAGAAAACTATACAACAAGTTATAGTTTGCAAGTATGAACGAGGAGGGTTCAACATAATATCATTAAATATTAACAAAAATACCCTTTAGCAGGTGTAATGAAATAGTTTTAACGTACAAAATCTCGCTTATTGTTGCGTTTTTCGTGTTAATCTTAAAAAGAAGACACTTTAAGGCATTCTCTAGTTTTATACTATTAACTTAACAACTCTTGGACGGTGTAAAGGTGTAAAGATGTTTTAATCAACCTAGGAACCGGAAGACTCAGGTTCGATCCCGGCAATACGAAGTGTTTTACATCGGTAATATGTGTTGGGTTTGTTTTGAATTTTTTGCTAGACGGTCGACAGTTAAATTGTCGCAGCTAGGATGACGAGCTTGTTAGATTTACGCCACCGATTGTAAAGACATCTTCGGTAGGATATTCCTATGAAACAATGGGATAAAAGTCATGCTTGTTATTTAACGGTTTTTCGTCGTGTCTGGAAACTTACTGAGAGGAACTGGTGGAAGACATTACACAAACTTCACGAAAATAACAGGCGAGCTAGTTTTGTTCTTTGGCTTACAATAAAGTTTTTTGTGAAAGCATTTTACTTTTTTAAATTGTCTCGAAAGTGTATGTAGCAATTTAAAGAAGTGTTAAATTAATGTATACTTATAATTGATCTATCCTATAAAAGGACACCAAATTATAGTTATGATTCATACAATATAAACACAATACGCCGGTTCAGTTGAACTAAGACACTTGGGGACTAAGAATTCAGCGGTAATGAATACATAAACCACTCGGAGAGCATAAAATATTAATTTCCGCCGTAATGAACACCGTGCAATAAAGGAATGTACTTTTTATCAGGTTGATAAAACAATAAAATACATACAATTGCTTCGGTCTCCAACAATCAACTGTTTACCTCGATTTCATAGTATTGCGTGTACATAACCTAGATTTGGATCTCCGTCATTATCACGCTTGTCTTTGCACGTAAGCGTATCATATGATTAGGATAATATGGGTATTGCATTTCCCTGTTGAACGTACGGATTCATCTATTAACCAATTATCTTATTGTCGTTTTATTGTTGTTCTACTCCGGTTACTGTTTTACATACAACATGTCATGGATCGTCTGTAGATTTTAATCTCTGATTTCATATTACATTCATAAGCAAACTCAATATGTTCTATTGAATTGGGTCAACGGCAGTTACGCGTATATCGTAAGTGAACTGCACTCATGGACTCGTATGTAGTATATGATTAAAAAGGAATATATTAATTATACGAATTTAAGTTTGGCTTAGTAATTCATAACCTTTGTGTGTCATTCAAGACTTGTCGACACCAGTACTCAATTGACGTGTTTGCGTTCTTGCAAGCTTTTTTTTATTATGTTTTGTTAACATTCGTTGCAATCAAGAATGCAAGGTTCGACTTCAACTGTCGGCACACACGTGACAGATAAAACGTGTATATTCTGTTGAACACATTTCGGTATCAAATTTATATAACCCAGACTATATAATATATATATCACTTCATTTGAAAAGTCATATTCAAGAGACACATCAGCTGTTACAAGATCAAAACTCCTCAATGTGATATAAATTGTGTTGAAGTGATGTTTGAACATAATTTAAATTACATAAGTGTAAACATTCAGAAAACTCTCACTATTGTTAACGGCAACACAACAGTGGAAGGGCGGCATCTTGATAAGAAGATTTGTTTGTTTGTTCCATTGGGGTTAAACGTCCCTTCAACTTATGTCTAGGTCATATCGGGACGGTGTCTGCTTGTGAAAGTGTGCACTAATGGTGACTTTATAGTGCTGTCTTACTGAAATATCAAACCACAAACACATTGACATGACAACCGATGCATACCGAGCACTCAGCACAGAGCGAGAAGATTACATAATGAGAGGTCTTAGGCTTGATGCGACCAGGAACCGAACAAAATAAAACAATATCAGTATTTGAAAAACTTTTT
Organism: Pododesmus macrochisma; assembly: GCA_032359645.1. Lineage (NCBI taxonomy): Eukaryota > Metazoa > Mollusca > Bivalvia > Pectinida > Anomiidae > Pododesmus > Pododesmus macrochisma. Next base: position 11,588 of record JAUMGZ010166443.1, read on the forward strand.
TTTAGACTAAAATACTGATTTGACGTAAAATTGGTTATCTTATTTTTTGATTTGTTTTATTGTGTTCGTTCTTTTCAGAGTCGACAATTAGAATTATTTGTATAAACATGATATTATATGAAACAAATTAAACTTTGATTTTTTTCCATCAAATTAACCACCTACAGTTTTCGTGTCGTGTTATCATATCATAATAATCATTAACAATGCAAACAAAAGTTATATTACGTATTCACTATTGGGACGGATACTTGTCCGTCTTATAACAGATATAATACGTATTCACTACTGGACGCTTATCCGCCTAGCAACATATAAACTACGTATTCACAATTGGGACGGATACTTGTCCGTCTTAAAACAGATATAATACGTATTCACTACTGGAGGCTTATCCGCCTAGCAACAGATAAACTACGTATTAACTATTTGGACGGAGGCTTTTCCGCCTAGCAACAGGTAAACTACGTATTCACTATTTGGACGGAGGCTTTTCCGCCTAGCAACAGATAAACTACATATGAACAATTTGGACGGAGGCTTTTCCGCCTGGCAACAGATAAACTACATATGAACTTTTTGGACGGAGGCTTTTTCGCTTAGTAACAAATATAATACCGTAGTCAATACTGAAACCGAGGCTCATCCGCCTATCACAGCAATATATAGTACGTATTCGCTGTCTAGTAACTGATATACTACGTATTCACAACTCGGACCTACCGAAGCTTGTCCACTAAATGATATATAAAAGTAACGTATTCACTATTGGGACGGATGTTTATCCTCCTGGTAATAGATATACTACGTACCCACTACTGTGAACGAGGCTTATCCGACTAGCAATAAACATACTGCGTATTCACTACTGGGACCGAGGCTTATCCGACTAGCAATAAACATACTGCGTATTCACTACTGTGACCGAGGCTTATCCAACTAGCAATAAACATACTACGTATGCACTACTGGGAACAAGGCTTATCCGACTAGTAATAAACATACTGCATATTCACTACTAGGACCGAGGCTTATCCGACTAGCAATCAACATAATACGTATTCACTACTGTGATCGAGGCTTATCCGACTAGCAATACACAAACAACGTAATCACTACTAGGACCGAGGCTTATCCAACAAGCAATAAACATACAACGTATTCACTGCAGTGACCGAAACTTATCCGATTAGCTATACACATACAACGTATTCACTACTAGGACCGAGGCTTATCCGACTAGCAATAAACATACAACGTATAAACTACTGTGACAGAGGCTTATCCGACTAGCAATACACAAACAACGTAATCACTACTAGGACCTAGGCTTGTACGACTATCAATAAGCATACAACGTATTCACTATTGTGACCGAGGCTTATCCGACTAGCAATACACAAACAACGTAATCACTACTAGGACCGAGGCTTATCCGACTAGCAATAAACATACTACGTATTCACTACTGTGACCGAGGCTTATCCGACTAGCAATAAACATACAACGTATAAACTACTGTGACTGAGGCTTATCCGACTAGCAATAACCATACTACGTATTCACTACTGTGACCGAGGCTTATCCGACTAGCAATAACCATACTACGTATTCACTACTGTGACCGAGGCTTATCCGACTAGCAATAAACATACTACGTATTCACTACTTGGACGGAGTTTTAGCCGCCTAGCAACGTATTCACTACTAGCACAGCAGATAAATTATGTATCACTACTAGGACGGATGCTTATCCGTTTAGCACAACATATATACTACGTATTCACTACTGAGACCGAGACTTATCAGCCTAGCAAAAGTTCAAAAATGGAAGGATCGATTGTCCCGGTCGCAGATATCGTAAGTTGACAAAGGCAAATGTTCATAAAGACAACTGGGTTTTATTTTTTTTTTTTTTTAAAAAATAACTTTCTTCCTTTGCTTTTGTTGATTTATGGTTTAAGCAGTAATTTCACTCCTATTTTGAACAGTTTATGCCAATAAGGCAGGAATTGTTTATCAGGCTTAGCAAATTATGTTTAGTGAAATTATCGTTAATAACTTGCCAAAATGCTAGTTAACATTAAGAGAAATATATATTAAAAGATACTATTGCCACCCACCTGCATTATATATAAATGTTATCTTTTTGTTAAGTGTACTCATTTAAGAATTTGTTTGAGAGTTCAATTGTTACAATATAGACACAAGTTGCTCTTTTTAAATGATGGTATTTATTTTAACGTTTTTAATAAATCTCTATAATGGTAATATATCGTTGTTAAAGTGCATGGCAATGTCTGCGGGCCTTTTTCGTAATGTCTAAAAAGAGAGCAAAAAGTATATTCGTCTGAATGATTCCGGATTCGTCTCGACACATCACTCAATCATAGTCGCTCTCTCAGACAAATAAATACACAATGTAATGGATTATTGGTTTGTAGTGTAACGGATATGAGTATCATTGTTCTTGATAGTTATCGTCCTAGACAATTAAATGTGAACAACATGTTATGCTTTTATACCAACCTTCATATCATTTGTAGATCAAAATTGACCTCTTCGTTGCGATTTACGCACTATGTTCTTTCGATAGTTTAACATGACATTACATTGTGTTTTCAATCTAAGTCCGTACGGATGGCCAGGGGCAGGGATACTTCTAATATGATGTTGTTTTAAAGAAAATTAAACGATAAAAAAACTTGTTTGAATTAAATATATCAACGATTTCATTCACTGATTCGGTGATGCCACCAAATTTAATCCGTTGCCGATAAAACAAAATGTTTATTATCTGTTGGAATGCGCTTCTTTTCTGTTCGAGCAACTCACGTGCAAGGGATTCTAGTTGCACTGACCTTCAAAATATTGAACTATAATGCTGAATCAAATCATATTAACTTTTCTTTACAATTACTCTTCGTTGGCGATAGCCAGCTAATGTTGATGCAAATAAGATAATGGTTTTAATCGTACAGATATTTACCGTAACATTAAAAATGTTTATAATAATCTGAACTAAATCGTCACTGTTATCATTTAATTTATCAGAATAATTGAATAATTGTACATGTCTGTCATTAAAACAAATGTTTATCTCTCCCTTTCTGTTTACAAGTTTGTTACATTCAATAAAAAGATACATACATTTTGTGTAATTCAATTACACATGACTTATGTGTTATTAACATTTCATCTTGATTTGTATTTTATAATTATGTTGTGTTAAGGAAAAGGTTCATAGAATGTTGTTTTCAAGATATGCCCAATAATTTTGTTTAAATGACAAAAAATTATGTTTAAGCTTTAACAAATAATATGCAAACTTGAACGGTTAAGAGGGATCTGGTAGAACTGAGTGAAATAGTCCGGGTTCAAACTTTAAGAGACTGGGTTCCTGGAAATGTTACTGGCAAGACGAGGGACGTAACTTTAAATGCACCGACACTTCAAGTTAAATGTACACTGCATCTTAACATCGTAACATATTGAACCAAAATCCTCCTCGAGACCACAGATACTTGGGGTTAATGTGCATTCGCTCTGTGACAAACAACTGATTCTATGCATATATATGGGAAACCTCAGTAACATAATCTACTTATACAAAGAACCATGAAGGATATATATTTTAAGTAAATGTGAAAAGTTTCTTAAAAACATAGCACAAACGATATGAAAGGCCTCTCCTTCTCCTTAAATCTTCAAAGCAAAACTTAGCAAACTCCCATATATATGCAAAGAACCCGGTGGTTGTCACTGTGACAGAACTTATGTACATTAACCCCAAGTACATGTACCTGTGCTCGGGACTTACCATTTTACATCATTGTTCAATGGTTGTTGTGAAGTCTTGCTACTTTATCCTCCTCGTGACTTACCGTTTAATATAATTGTTTAATGGTTGTTGTTGTTGTTGTTGTTGTTGTTGTTGTTGTTGTTGTTGTTGTTGTTGTTGTTGTTGTTGTTGTTGTT
>JAUMGZ010166454.1:0-15564 GCA_032359645.1 Pododesmus macrochisma
CCGGCCCAAGAAATAATGTAGATATTTTTAACACATATTACTCAGTTGAAAAATGTAACAATACTTACCATGTTAAACTTAATTGATTATAGCATGGCGTTTTACCACAAATCGATATAACATTTATCTGTGGGTTTACCTATATTAATTGAGCAGGCGTAGCGCAGTGCGACAGATGTCTTTTCGCTGAAATCAGCCAACCGAAGATTTCAGTCATTTTATGGTTAATTAAAGTTCAAGCGATCCTTTAAGACGTCATAGTCTAATCCCATACCTTCCAGATATTCTCGATCTAATTCAAATCCTTTCAGACATCTTAAGTCCTTCCTGCTATCATATGACAAAGTCCAATCCTTCTAGACATATTAGGTCTAATTCAAGTGTAAGAAACTGTTCCAGACATCCGGAATCTAATTTAAATCCTTCCAGACTTCCTAGGTTTAATTTCAATTCTCTAGATATCCTATATCCAATTTGAATCCTTCTAGACATCTGTTATCTAACTTCAATCCTTCTAGACATCTTAGGTCTTATTCAAGAGTAAGCAATCATTCCGGACTAACTAGGTCTTATTCCAATCCTTCTTTTTATCCTATGTCTAATTAAAGTGTAATCGATAATTAAAGTCACCCTATGTTTAAATCAAGTCTAAGCGATCCTTCCAGACATCCTATGTCAAATCCCAATCCTTTGAGAAATAATTTTTCTAATTCAAGTGTACGCAATCATTCTAGTCACCCTTTCTCTAATTTAAGTATAAGCAATCATTCCAGTCAGCCTATGCCTAACACAAGTGTAAGCAATCATTCCAGGCATCTTATATCTTATACAAGTGTACGCAATGATTCAGACACTTAAGGTCTAATTTGAATCCTTCTAGACATCTAAAACAAAAAGACATAGGATCAACAGAACAAACGCTATTGACAAACAAACAATAGCTCCATCGAATTCAAGTGTAAGAGATCCTTCGGGACATCCTAGGTTTAATTCCAATCCTTGTAGATATCATGCGTCTAATTTAAATTCGTCCCGTCATCATATGTGTAATTCAAGTGTAAGCGATCCTTCAAAACATCATAGGTATATTTTCATTCCTTTTTGATTTTCTATGTCTAATTCAAGTGTAAGCGACCCGTCCGGACATTCTAGGCTTAATTCGTATCCTTCTAGAAATCCTAGGTCTAATTCAAGTGTAAGCACACATTTTAGCTATTTTATGTCTTATTCAAGTGTGAGCGATCCAGTCAGATATCCCAAGTTAAATTCAAATCCTTTTAGATATCCTAGGTCTAACTCCAATCCAAGTCGCCATCATATATCTAATGCAAGTGTTAGCAATCATCCAAGACAGCATAGGTCTAATTTCAATCCTTCTAGATATCCTCTGTCTTATTCAACTGTACGAAATCATTCCAGTCATCCTAGGTTTACTTTAATCCTTCCAGACATTCTAGGTTTAATTTCAATTCTCTAGATATCCTAGGTCTAACTTGAATCCTTCTAGACATCTTAGGTCTAATTAAATTTTTAGCAATCATTCAAGCCATCCTATGTTTAACACAAGTCTTAGGTCTATTTCAATTGTAAGCAATCATTTCAAACTTAATAGGTCTAATTAAAGTCCTTCGAGTTAAAGCAATCATTCCAGCTATCCTAGGTCTAATTCCAATCCTCCTAGATATCTTGAGTCTAATGTCAATCTTTCCATACATCTTAGGTCTTATTGAAGTGTAAGCGATCATTACAGTCATTCTGTGTCTAAATCAAGTGTAAGCGATCCTTCCAGATATCCTAGGTCTAATCCCAATCCTACGAGATACATTTTGTCTAATTCAAGTGTATGCAATCACTCTAGCCATCCTATCTCTAATTCAAATGTAAGCAATCATTCCAGCCAGCATATGTCTAATACAAGTGTAAGCACTCATTCCAACCATCCTATGTCTAATACAATTGTACACAATGATTAAAGACACGCTAGGTCTAATTGTATTCCTTCTAGACATCTTAGGTCTAATTCAGGTGAAAACGATCCTTCGGGACATCCTCCGTTTAATTCCAATCCTTTTACGTAGCTAACGTATAAGTTTAATCGACCCTGCCATTATATGTCTTATTCAAGTGTAAGCGATCCGTCCAGACATTCTAGGTTTAATTCGAACCATTCCAGCAATCCTATGTTTATTACAAGTGTAAGCATTCATTCAAGACATCATAGGTCTAATTTCAACCCTTCTAGACATCCGATGTCTTGTTTCTTATTCAAGTGAACGATATCATGAATCCTTTTAAATGTCCTCGGTCTAACTCCAATTCTTACTGCCGTCATATATCTAATTTAAGTGTAGGCAATCATTCAGACGGCATAGGTCTAATTTCAATCCTTATTAACATCTTAGGTCTAATTAAAGTGGAAGAAATCATTCCAGATATCCAAGTTCTTGTTCAGGTGAAAGCAATCATTCCAGCCATCCTATGTCTAATATAAGTGTAAGCAATCATTCCAGGCATCATAGGTCTAAGTTCAATCCTTTTAAAAATTCGTAGGTCTTATTCAAGTGTAAGCGATCATCCAAACATCCTAGGTTTACTTCTAATCCTTCTAGATATCCTAGGTCTTATTTCCAACTTATCTGCCATCATATGTCTTATTTATGTGTAAGCGAACCTTCCAGCAATATTGTGTTTAATTTAAGTGTTAGCGATCCTTCCAGAGACCCTAGGTCTAATTCCAATACTTCTAGATATCCTATGTCTAATTAAAATGAAATATATCGTTCCAGCCATCCTAGGTTTAGTTTCCATCTTAGGTCTAATTCAAGTGTAAGCAATCTTTCCTGGTATCAAATGTTAAATTCAAGTGAAATCAATCATTCAAGCCATCCTATGTTTAATACAAGTGTAAGCAATCATTCCAGACATCCTATGTCTAATCTCAATTTTTCTAGACATCGTATATGTGTAATTTTAATCCTTCTAAAGTAGTAAATAACAGAATGAATAGGATCAACAGAACAAGAGACAAATACAAAAAACCAAGACGATTATTCTAAAGCCGTAAGTTTCCGTAGACATGGGCAAAAAAGGAAAACGTTGGACGCACACAGAAACAATAACTAAATATACATTTATTAACTAAAAAAGAAAAGAACTTCTGTTAAAAATCTCGAAGAGAAACCAGGTACTAGCGATATGCAAAGCGTTACCTGTTACACATGTGTCACCCGCCGCGATGCTTCCGTGTCATTCCGGTGTACGGCATCTATCCACTGTTAAAAAAGAAGCATATGTCACCATATAAAGAAGTCAAAGCGATCATTCCAGCCATCCTATATATAAATCAAGTGTAAGCGGTCTTTCCAGACATTTTAGGTTAAATTTTCATTCTTTCAGCCATCCTGTGTCTATCTAAATCAAGTGTAAGCGATCCTTCCAGACATTCTAGGTTTAATTCAAATCCTTCTAGATATCTTAGGTCTAATTTTAATTCTTCAATACATCTTATAGGTCTTATTCAAATGTAAGCAATCTTTCCTACCATCATATTTTTAACTCATGTGTGAGCTAATTATTATTAATTACATTCTGGTGCTCCATTGTTTGACGCAGTTATTGTTTGTTTGTCAATGTCTCTCGTTCTGTTGATCCTATTCATACTGTTTTTTCTATTAATATCGTCGTCTTATAATATTCAGCACATCTGGACAAAAGGTTAAAGGTTGACTTAATACAAAATCACGTACGTCGTGATATTTTGAGTTTCGACTTCTTGAAAACATCTCAACAAAATTTGCTAGGAAAGGGGCTCATATACCAGTTCAAATGGTAAGGTTTGACCCACAGGGAGAACCACTCAGTTTGTAAGGAAGGGAAATTTGACCGATTTTGAATGGTTTTCTAATAAATCAGAATGTTTAGCGTTAAATGCTTGCATATATAGCCCACTGGGCACACGTAATTTAAAACTAATTGATCTATAACGCAACACGTTACTTTTTAAAATATTTAGGCGTCAACACGTTGTGCCGTAGAGTTCATTCAGTCTAAAAATTGTGAAATTATTCTGAAAGTGAGACAACTGGGAGGAAAAGGTGACAAATAGTCTATTGAAAGATTGGAATTTCGTTCAAAGACATAAAACTAAAAAGCTTTCACAAAAGAAAAAGTTTTATTGCTGAAACACTATATGTATTATAAGCATTATGTCTACATTCAGGTCAAGTTTTCGTGTTTTCGATATTTAGCTTTTAAGAGTGCTCAGTTATGTTGATATCGTGGCCTTATTTTGACTCCGTACGCATCCGATTCATCATTGATATTCCATTTTGTTTGCTTATATTATTGCGGTCGATGGAAAGGTGCAAAAAGGTCTATCGACATACTACGATGGGCAATTCATTGTGGATGATGCGATAACAAAACTATAGCGGTGAAAGCTTGGCTAAAATGTGCAAAGTGTGATAAAAGCGCAGCTAAAGAATCTAAAGCCTTGAAATCCTATGTATGTTTTGACAATTGACTTGAATTTACTTTAATCGATGTTTTATCGTTGAGTTTTATTTTCTTATTTCTAAAATCTTATATAATTGAAATTGAACTTCATTGAGTGATAGGTGTAAATGGAAGATTCTTCAATGTTTAGTACAAAGTAATGATAAAATCCACTGAATTTATACAAGTAGTCACTTTAGAATGTTGAAGATTTTTATTAAATCTATATGAATAACGACAAAATAAGAAGGACGATATAAAACCCAAAATTTCCCTGCCCTTGTATACAGTGAATAGTAAATTTCAATTCTTTTGAGTTACTGGAAAATTAAATACGTGTCAGCGGTCAGAAAAATATATAAAAAATATCGAAAACTTATATGCATCCCATTTATCAATTCTGCTCAGAATTTTTCTTAAAAAATATAATTGCAAGTTTTATAATTAATTCAAAAATATGCCCTGACGTTCGACAACTCAAATTAAACAAACGTTTCAGGTTAAAGGTATACATGTGTGCATGTTGTTTACAATAATTTGACCAATGCGTCTATATTGATGGCGTGGAACAACCTGTAGGTAGGGTGACCTTGATTATATTCGTCTGTCGATCGTTTAATATAGGACCAGTGTAACGCTTTATTAGATTTTTTTTCAATTTGTACAATTGCCTTGTAAGTTTTTATCCATTTTTGTTTGCCAATCTCCTTTTATTAACTGAGGAGATTGGCTCGCCATCGTGTAGCTTAAATTGAAGCGTTTCCTTTGATCCCTAAAAGTATCGCCTCTTACAAATTTCGTAATATAATGTCTTCTCTGATTAAGTCTTAAGATATTGTGATAACGTTCAAACACGAATCATTGCATAAAGTTATGCTTAATGCATCCATATTTCATTATCTGTGTGTGCAATGTATAATTTACAAATATGTCACACTTGAATTCAATTTTATTCTTGTTCTTTAGAGAACATTAACCCATCTGTCAATCGATATAAATTATCAAACAAGACCTGAAATTACACTTTAAAACTCCAAAATGAGCTTTTCTGTCGTACGATAACAGTACCCGCTGTCTACATAATTCAAAGTTCATGGTACTTATTTGCGTCTAGTATCATTCGTTTAATTATACGTTTGATAATAGACTTTCTTTTGTCACAAACAAATCTATTTATTCTCCCCAACAAGTTTCTATAAATCTTATTCTTTGCCATAGTTACCGCTAGTATGTACAATCTCCACAAAAGAGGAGTCTGGTCTTGGTAGCGTATTTTCGACACAATGATGGAATTAAGTTCATGACATTGCGGTCTAAAGCTAAATTCTCCATAATTGATTAAGCATTGTAAATTACCATCCGCCATTAGTTTTTAGCCCCGCAGTAAATGAAATTTTCTACGGTAATTGCATTGTGGGTAGCCGGTGAAATCGATGCGTGTTTCATGCATGGACAATGTACTTCCTTTGATGTGTCCGAAACTGAAAATTATTAGACATAATTTTTCAGGGTTTATTTTCAAAAGTAAAATGTGTACTATGGTTTACTAAACGGTATGTTTAAATTTTGACGTTCGCCATTGTTAAGGTGATGAGAAACAAGAAGTATTGCTTATCTAACCCACCGGCAATGTCGCAATTGTCGGGGAGCGAAGGAGAGAGAGAGAAAATCAAGTAAAAATTGGGAATAACTTACAGGCTAAATCTGTTCACCACCCGACAAGCTATGGACCGTTACATGACTAAAGGTAGAAAACAAGATGAAACTGGATCAACAGAACAAAAGTAATTGACATACTAACAGTAGCTTCATCAAAACGTCACCACCAGAATGATCTAAAGCAAAGCGTGACGGGCATTAAATGTGTTTGTTTGTTTGTATTTAGGGCTTATTGTCCGATCAACAGCTAAGGTCATTTACGGGCGTGCCAGTTTTACTGGTGGTGGAAACCAGAGTACCCGGAGTAAACCACTGACCTACGGCAAGTCACTGGCAACTTTCTCACACTAGCACGCCCCGGACGGGAATCGAACTAGGAGGTGAAAGGCTCTTATGATTAGAAGTCGGCCACTTTAACCACTAGGCCACCACGGCCCTTGACGGGCATTAAAATTTACGTCAAACCAACCTAATGGGTGAGAGGACAAAGATGAAAAATTAACAACAGGAAATTAGCTTGACATAAAACTTGACAGGAAGAAATCGAAATTTGTCACAAAACCTACGCGACGTAGACGACAAACATATATTTAGAGGATATACATACATCTAGAAGACACCACATAGACATGTAGACGGCATGCCTGCATCTAGAGGACGACAAACAGACATTTAGAACGTATTTTTATCTAGTAGACGACGAACAGACAATTAGACGGCATACCTGCATCTAGAAGATGACACACATATATTAATAGGATATACCTGCATCTAGAAGACGACAAACATATATTTAGAACGTACTTTTTTCTAGTAGCCGACAAACACACGATAATACGGCATCATCAATGCTGCGCATGAGACAATTAAAATGAAACATCATATACAATCATTCTTGATTTCAAATTCGTGACTTTTGATACATTTTTCTTATGCACTTTCGCAAAATCAATGACTTGTGTTTTACGGCTAAAATGCAGTCGCCAAAACTTAAAATTAATGCGTTAAAGGTTGGCGATGGTAGTGTTTATCAATATGTATTGAATCTCCGTATACTTTAGAAATTGCTTAAACGTAGAAATGCAAAGTGTTTTCTATGCATAATAATCAATCACTTACGCAGAAATTGCAACTAAAGTATCAGTGGCTCTCGTTAAAAGTTTAAAAGAAATACAATCATTTTTTTTCTTTTAATTGCGTAAAGAATCAAAAATACATTTACAAATTCAAATATGATTTGTTATGAGTAGCAGACAGTGGTTAAAAAGAAAAAAAAACAATGATATTACATAAGAAAGTTAAGTTACATTGCTGATTGTACTTCTGTGTCAGAGGAACTTTTAGTGCATAAAGTACACAGAATTTCCTAATTTATTGGCATTATTGGAAACTCAAATTGCTGTGTATATAAAATATCGACTGTCCCATAGGAAAACGATGATACATGTTGCAAATTGAATTATCACCGGCTACGTAACAGTTAAATTAATGCGAGAATATGAACCTGTAAGTGAGGATCTAACAGACGCACAATTCAATCTAGACTTTTAGTCTGTGCTCTTTCAAAAGCACCGGATATTGTCCTTTCAATTATTTTCTGGAACTGTCATTGATATCCATAAAGCGCGTAATATATCGCAAAGTGTCCAGTGCTTCTATCGACCACCAAAACTTGGTGCCCAGACGAGATCGCTTAATCACAGACATGTTAAAATGCATTTCTTTGCTGATAGTTTTCCCCTTCAGATATGAGAGTATCTGATAAGAAGAATCCAAGGTAGTACACGTGAATACGTAAAATTCAAACAGAGATATATTAGTAGTGGGACTGCCGCGATTGTTCAGTGATAAGAGAAGTCACTTCGTGTGAGGAAATTGAAGATTCGTTCCATGATCGCTAATCGCTCCAAAAAAAAACTCGAGTAAGAAAAGGACTGGTTGACTCGGTGTCAGGATAATGTGACGGAATGAAGTAGCATGTTAATGTGTCTGCAACGTGATAATTCAGAAAAAAAGTCGCCATTAGTGCGTACTGTCACAAGCAGACACTGTTTTGAAATAAGGATTTCTTTTTGTCCATGGCGTTTCATTATTAATTGATGCCTGAATTCACGATGAAACGTGTGTTTCGTGAGTAGAACTTTAGGCAACAACGTTAACCGGGTGTATTAAATTAAATCAGTCTGAAGTATTTCAAATATAGACTTAAATTTACAATTAACAGTTGTTAGTCATTCATAGAATATCTGTTTGAAACGTGGAAAAAAAACATAATTAAAACCTCTGTTAGTTTGATTTGGTAATACAGAAACTGGCGCGTAAAACTGTTACACGTGTTTGCTATCAGTTGATCGGACAAAAAAAATAAAAAAAATATGGAGATTGCCACTGGACCACAAATTGGCATATCCGGGTTCGCAGTAATAGCTATAGAAAACACAAATATCTTAACGTAACTACGGCATTCTCCGTTTCACCGAGTGTTTTGTTAACTATAGTGTACTTTTCAAGAAGCAGAAATGTGTGAATTTCAAAATATATTAACATTTATGAAATGAGTTTATGAAGCTGCAAAGCACCATGTACACTGGTGGTTAGCCATGATTTCAAATTCAACTTTCAATATTTGCATAGGTCAAATATAAAAGATAATTACTAACAATATGCAATTTCTTATACACTATCATGTTTCTTGTGTCAAATGATAGATCCAGAAGATTCAAAATTTCCAAAGCACACATACCTGAACGTCGATTCTTAATATTTTCAACATCTTTTAAGTCCTTTCTTTAATTTAGTTAGTTTCAGATTTCAGTTTGTAGAATCGCGTGGATTTTGATATGACAGTGTTGCAAATCGTCAATTTGTGTGATGCTTAGGGGGCCGGATGAAATGCGGGAGCCCTATAGTAATCACTCTATCCGTCTGTGACCATTTCTTGTAATCAGCATTTCTCTCTAACCATTAAACACATTTACCTAACATTGTAGCAAAACATTCTTTGGGGTATGTAGATGTGCCTTTTAAATGTGTAATGTTTAAAAAAATTAAAAAAAAAAAACTCAATTTTTACGAGATTTAGTCGGGGGGGGGGGGGTGTAACACACCAGTTCTCGTAATCAGCATTTATCTCTATCCATTGGACAAATATACCTGAAATTGTAGCCTAGCATTCTTTAGGGTATATCGATGTGCCTGTTAAATGTCTAAAGTTTTTTTAAAATAAAAAACCTAAATTTTTACGAGATTAAGTAAGGGGAGGGGGTATAACACATCAATTCTCGTAATCAGCATTTCTTTCTAAACAATGGTCATATTACTCTGAATTGTAGCCAAACATTCGTTAGGGTATATAGATGTGCCTTTTGAATGTCTCAAGATTATCATTCAATTTTATTTTTAAACTTTTGATTAAATTTAGTATGCCATCCTTACTCTTGGCCATATTGGCGGGGCCCTTTTCGACATTCAGTGTTCTAGTTTTTAGACCATAAACAAATTGGAAATTTTATTTATTTAGAAGTTTTTCTATTTTAAAATAGAAAATATTGAGCTTCTTATTTACATGCGCACGATGGAAGTATGGTGAACAAATAAATCATGTGTATAATCAATTGAACAAATTAATTGTTGTCACGAGAAATTAATATAGAGAAATTGCACAATTTAAAAGTATTATTGGCCTATGAATTTCAACTCTGATATGTCACATTTCGCTTTTCTTACAGGTAGTATTCTTGTTTTTATAGGGATTATTGGTCTTCAAAACTAAAATCGGGGCCACGGTGGCCTAGTGGTTAAAGTCGCCGACTTGTAAACATAAGAGCCTTTAACCTCCTAGGTTCGATTCCCGTCCGGGGCGGCCTAGTGTTAGAAAGTTGCCAGTGACTTGCCGTAGGTCGGTGGTTTACTCCGGGTACTCCGGTTTCCTCCACCAGTAAAACTGGCACGTCCGTAAATGACCTTAGCTGTTGATCGAACAATAAGCCCTTAATACAAACAAACAAACAAAATCAAAACAAAAATAACTTCCTTGCATTAAGACTGCCTTATATTGAAATGAAAGAGGGATCCGCGACTACGGAATTATTCACCTTGTTCGTATGTTTAAGCAGGGAATCGTATTGCAATTTCGGTATGATTCACCTCTTGGTAATTGAAAATTGTTTTCAATTCTTTCACCTCAATCGCTTTTCGTTTTAAATTTCATTTTGCAATTCTATAATTACTAGCTACCGGGATGGGTTCGGCATTAACCCAGAAAATATTCAATAGGTTGAGTAATTCTCTGATTGTGTTTTTGTATTAAGATAACCGGTAGCTAAAATAACTGTTTTTAACTTTCCTGTAATAACTATTGCAGAGGGCATTAGGAAATTGCAATCTCAAAAAATCTAATTCAGAAAAGAGCTTGGTTAATTTAAACCAAAGAAACAATCTTCTAAATTGACACTACACAATCTTGATCAGAGACAGAGTTTATCAAGGACTAATTAAAAAGAATAAAAAGCATTAAATGTTACATGCCAATTTGCATTTTCTATACAGGTGGGTAATAGTGGAGAATGCAGTTTCATTAATCGCTATTTTCTATAAGTATGTATATGCACATACGATAGAGGTAATTGAACATGCGCTGTGATATTGTAATTCTAAAGATAGGAGTCGCCAAGTCGTGTGTTAGTAACTTTTAAGTCAGGTTACACTTTATAGTTTCATTGTGTATATATTTACATGTACTTTATTGTGTAAAAGACGTGCCCCAATTAATAATTAAATTTCATATCAAAGTATTCAAAGCAATGATAAAAGGGATTAGCAAAACGGTTCAACTTCAATTCCGCAAACTTTCAGCGATATCACGACGAAATACCAACGTAGAAAAACCTAGTGATAGGACAGTAAAAGAACGGGAAAATAAAGCAACAGGAATAGTCTGAAAGGAGGATGAACCCATGCAGCAGCGTTACTACCAAATATTCTAGGAGTTTGCATAGGGATCCTTATCGTGACGGAGTAGATAAGACCACCAACTTAGCGTCTCCTCCGAATGACGTGCCGATATTTGTCTGGATTCTACCTTTAAATCTGGCTTACTTGACTGGCACTGCCAGGAACAGAAGGTGTATTGCGTTTGTTGACAATCTCAAAATAAAATGTACATGCCTTTTGCGTAATGCTACCAAGGAGTGTATGTGGCTGTAAGGTACGCGTAGGGCGCAATGCGGAGGGAGCTTTTAAGGGTTCCACACAGCACAAAGTACAATCTAGTACCAAAACGAGGTTCACAATTTACCACAGTACAAATTAATGTACTAACAAAAAATCGATCTAAAAGCAAAAATGTTACATAATTCGAATAAGTCAATTAGGAAATGTGAATGATCGGATGAAAGCAGTTCCTGAGCAGGATGTTCTGTGCATGTTATGTAATTAAAGGACTTGGTTGCACACTTCGTTGACGACATTTATTCCACTTATTGAAATCAATCTGGCGCTTAAGGCAAACGATTTTCTCACAATACTTGTCGTTCGATACGATGTGTCACTGATTAATCTTTCAAGAAAGAACTTAATTGATATATAGCCAATCAGATAACGTCCCTTTGACGTACGCTGTCCGAGACTTGGCGTAGATTTTCCGTTTAATTTACATAGCAATATTGTTTCCTGTGTCCGTAGAATTTGTTATTACGTCCCATTCATAGACAGGCAGGGGCAGGGATGATCGTTATTTTTCCTTGTTGCCAAGAAATCATTGAGGATATAAATAATGCACGTATTTGAACCCGTCTAAAACATTGATTTCTAAATAAGTCCTCTTGGGGGGCTTTCTGTTGAAGTCTAAGCTTTAGCACTTAACTATCCTGAACTTTCAAATACATGCATTTAAATCATACTAGTATCTAAATGTGGAGCATCAATGTTTGTTTTATGTTTTATTGGAGTTTAGCGTCCCTTTAACTTATTTAAGGTCATATCGAGATGGTGTCTGCTTGCTACAGTGCGCACTTATGGCGACTTTATAGTGCTGTCTCACTGAAATATCACGCCGCAGACACATTGACATGACAATTTACTAGGTCACATTATACTGTCACCGAGCCAACCAGCCCTTCTCCTATCCATTAATGCTGCGTGTTAAGAAGGGAGCGAGAAGAGTGCCAAATTTTAACGTCTTGGGATATTGCGCCACCAGGATTCGAACCAGCGATCGCGGATTCTCTTCACCAGTGTACCGACACGAGGCAAACACGCTAACCACTGCGCCACCGCGCTGGTCTGTGGAGCATCAAGCTAAACCTACAGCAGTAATACCTTGAAAAACATAATACAGTTAAGGGAGCCAGTAATGACTTAACTTGGCAAACATGTTAAATTGATTACCTTAAACATGTGGACTAGCCACGCTAGATGACAAGTGAAAAATACACTTTAACGAAGTTATCCGGTTAGTTTTACTTTTTTTTGCAAGATTTCTTATTTATTATACTTTTGGGGAGAGAAATAATCAAATTTAACAATGTTTATAAAATTTAAACAGGAAAATCAAGGCTAAGTATGACTAAAACAGAAAGCAAATTTGGCAGGTGATCGATAACGAGGCCAACAGTAACGACAATCAGGACACCACGCAACCTAACTAATAAGACAAGTTGCATAAATAATGACAAGCTTCAAACGTTCTCATGCAACAAAAAAAGTCAATTTGGCATGACTCTTCCCGTTGACCAATTCACAATACAATTGGAAAATGGGGTTTACTTTTTGGAGTCACAAAAGCCCATGTTGTGATTTATGAAATTCACCCCGGTTAATATGCTTCTGTAAAGGTAAATTCGGAAGTCCTCGGGTATATCTGCATCTTTTAGAATACGAAACTCAGTTGAATATTGCACACCTGGTTAAAGAGTGAAGAATAGGATTGACAATAAAACTGGGGATTTATAGGTTAAGTTTAAAAAAAAAAGGAATAAATACGAAAAACCAAGACGATATTCTAACGCCCTAAGTCCATGGACATGGGCAACAAAAGGAAAACGCGTGACGCACACGCAAAAAAGAACCAAATATATATGTATTAATTAAAAAGGAAACATCACGAACATCTGTTAAAAAAACTAGACGTGAAACTAGGTGCTCGCGACATGGTAAGCGTTTCCTGCTACACTTGTGTCAACCGCCGTGATGCTTCTATGTCATTCCGGTGTATAGCAACCCTTTCAAATATTCATTTGCCAGTGTAGTACACGACCATTGAAATTCCATTTGTCACATTATTTGCACATGGACTTTTAGGTTTGTCTAAAGTATAACCTGCCCTTAGGTCAATAATGTAGGATACATTAATTGCCAAGTGCATTTCTTAAAAAAGCGTTCTATTTGTGAATCATACTTGTAAGCGTTTTAATATTTCGCTTGTAGACCAAGTCAAGCATGAAAACTCGGACGTGTTTTGAATTTTTGTTTATAACAGTCATCATTGCCATATGCATATTAAGGACACGACGTTGAAACCATTCTTTTCATGAAAAAACAAAATCTCATATGTACCAATCTTATTGTGTGTAACCAAATTCAATTTTTGTTCAATATCTTAAGGTGGTTTCTTATCAAAGAGGTAACTATAAACATGCCTTTTAGCAATATGTTTTGACACTTGCATATCAACCAACGCACTGTTAATTTTTTTTATTATTAATGCATTTAATTAGTTACCAAAATAAGAATATTGATAATACTTCAAGATGTAAAGTGAAAATAAAGAAGTATTAGTAATGAAACATGAAATCAATCAATAAATTTGATGTTTGTATCTGTATTCACTCACGAGATCCCACTCACGTGCGTTACGTTGTACAGATTACATAAGCAATTACAATTCTTGTCAATGGAAGAAGTATTTACAAGTCCTCGGCGCAAATAGACCCTACGATTTATGAATCGACTGTGTATTTGATTACCATGTTGAAAGTGCGACAGATTAAAAAGGATCTTCTTGATTGTAATCATGTGAATTACTTTCGAGTTTATGGAACGATTCTTTCTGTAATTAAATTGTACATCAGAGAAACTGTTCCTATTGACGATTTCACCATTCAATTGCTGCCATAATAAAGTCATTTTTGTCACAGACTGCCACACATATTCTTAACGTTAAGTTCATTCCAGCAACAAAAGTTGTTAACCGCAGAGATAAGACCAATGAATCGATGCAAACTCAAGCTACTACTTGTAAATATAATCTTGTGTAGGACGATTAATTACTAAAACAAAATGTAGAGATTTATAGAAAAAAAACTAAGACAATCCCAGCCAATATAGAATAATTTGTCTATACAATAAATACATCTGAAATAGTATAATTGTAAAAGAAAACATTTCGACGTTTATTAAGACTCATAAAACGGAAGTGTTTAGCCCTCTCAATTTGTGTTTTATAATTTGTTATTGCCTTTTTCATGATTTAACACACACACACACACACACACACACACACACACACACACACACCTTTGATGTGAACAATCAATTTGCCGGAAGTATTAAGTTTGAAGTGCCGCGAACTTTTTATACCATATGTTAACAGAGGACTATGGTAACTATGGTAGATCGAATTTTCAAGCAGACTATTGGAATTCCCATGGGGAGTAATTGCGCTCTGCTACTAGCGGACCTATTTCTGTATTCATATGAGGCAGAGTTTATCCAAAAGCTACTCCGTTCCAAGAGGAAGACTTTAGCAAAGTATTTCAATTTCACTTTTCGCTACATAGATGACGTTTTGTCACTGTAGAATAAGCATTTTGGTGATTACGTGAACATGATATATCCTCCGGAACTTGAGATAAAAGACACCACAGACAACGACTTTTCTGCCTCATACGTAGACCTCCTACTAAACAGCGACACGAATGGTACCTTTTCCACTGAACTTTATGACAAACGTACGCGTGACGACTTTAGTTTTCCCATTGTCATCTTTCCGTTCTTAGACAGCAACATACCCTCCCCACCTGCTTATTGAGTGTATGTGTCACAGCTTATTCGTTATTCAATAGCGAGTTCTCACTACCAATACTTTGTCACTAGAGGATTGCTGTTGACATCCAAGCTTTTGAGGCAGGGTTATACATTACCCAGACTTCGGTTTGCTTTCAGGAAGTTTTATGGCCGCCATCATGATACAGTGGGGGGGATTTGACAAATCTGAATTTCCTTACGTCATAGTTTTAGTTTCTACTAGTCATTAATTTGGCTTCATACTTGCCTGTATTCTAAATTTATGTGCTTGACTGATATACACTTCGGCTTTCATATGTCGGCACCCCCTTTATTAATTGTTAGTAAGTCAAGCAGTCATTCCATCAATAGTCAGTCAGTCCGTCCGTCTGTCTGTCTTTGATTATA
>JAUMGZ010166465.1:0-15564 GCA_032359645.1 Pododesmus macrochisma
TCCAAGGGAACCTCTTGACTTGACTTATCTTTAGGATATAAAACTACATACTATACTGTAACTGATGTACTAATGACTGTACAATAAAGTAAACAATAAACCCATCCATGAACACAGAACTTTTGATACATTAGTACAGCCTGGTCATTCAGCCAGACAATACTTGTTACACTATGAGCTATGTACATTTACAATATTAATTGACTGTTCTTTGAGAGTGACAAAATTCAATAAATGGAGTGGTCGAAACTTTCCTTAATTTTTATTTACTTTTTCGTTTATATTATAATTATTAATAATTTCAAAACAATGAAAATGAAATTCAACACCTTTCATGAAATTATTATTGATCATTGTATTATTAGGCTTGTGTTATTATAAATGTTATAATTAAGAGCAAATCTTGAAGTTAATATTGGATATAATTATAAATATACCAAAAACCATGTTCTGAATGCAAACAAATATGTCATTTATTTACAGGGTAAACTAAATTAAATTTTTTGGCTAAAAATT
Organism: Pododesmus macrochisma; assembly: GCA_032359645.1. NCBI lineage: Eukaryota > Metazoa > Mollusca > Bivalvia > Pectinida > Anomiidae > Pododesmus > Pododesmus macrochisma. Next base: position 517 of record JAUMGZ010166465.1, read on the forward strand.
TAACAGACAATCATTTTCAAAGTATTTCAATTACCTAATATATTCTAACTAAAAACTATTTCATGGTGAAATTTTTTATCAAAATGTTGATAAATACAATTTTCAAAAATGGAATTCTTATCGAAAAAGGAAAACCCACTTCTGCATTTGTGGGCTAAATCATTTATAAACTTGAGTCAAGCTGTCAATGGATATGTAAACAAATTTTAAAACCTCAGGTAAAATCCAAGATAATGGTCTATAGATATCAAGTTTATAACTAGAACTACGTTGTCGATGGCATGCCATCACATATTTCTGCGCTGATGGTTTGAGCCCTATCCCCCCAAATACCCTTACACACCTGATCACCATATGCTAATATAAGTTGCTGTAAAATGTAGAACTCATGATTATATTTGATTTGATTTGCTATAAGGCTACATATATATATTTTTTTTAATTTACCCCCATGACCTCTGAAAGTGTTATGCACTTCCCCATACAATATATCTACCATGTCTTTAAGTTTCAATTTCCTATCTCAAAAGGTGTAGGAGGAGTTACAGTGTAAGATAGATGGACGGTTGAGATGATCACATATATTCTCACTTTTATTCGAAAGCACAGAAATAAAAATAAATTGCAAATAAGGACTATAAGGTACATGTACAATGTACCAGTAATCACTTAATTTGATCCTCAACAATGTCAAACCTAAGACAGTAAAAAATTAAGTAATCTTCTCCCTCGTTGCTACGCAGTCAGCAATTCTGTGTAGGTGAATGACTGGTTGACTTAGGGTCAGAATAATATACCATGTGACTGGTTGACTTAGGGTCAGAATAATATATCATGTCAATGTGTCTGTGGCGTGATGTTTCAGTGAGAAAGCACTATAAAGTCGCCACATAAGTGTGCACTGTTTCAAGCAGACATCATCTCGAAATGACCAAAATATGTGTTGCAATGGACGTAAAACCTGGATAACACAAACAAACAATGCAATCACTAAGAATTTATATACATGTGTACAGTAATAAAATCTGTACATCGAACTGTATTTTGACCCTTGGCCCTGCAGTCACTCCACCAGCTAGGTGGAATGTTCGGATGGTCTGTCACACCACTTTAGCGTATACATAACGCACAAGTTGTAAGTTGACTGATAGTAAGACTCTATAACTATCATACTTCTGTACACACAATATGAGATAGCGATGAAATATCAAGTAGCTTTAAATTACAATCTTATATTTGTGTATGAACATCCTGAATACATCTATTCTATTCAAGATGTCCACTGTTCCAAATAAACTATAACTGTATCACTTGTAAGTGTCTGTGTGTAATATTACATTGTAAAACACAAGGTTTCTCTATCTTTTATGCTTAAATTTATGATATATATATATATAGGCATTTATTTCAATTATTTAAAAATAATCTCAATTTCGATGCTTTTGTAATTTATTTGCCCTTTGATATAAATGTCATTCCTCTTGGTTTCAGGATAGAAATTGTGAGGACTTTGATGACATATTTTATTATCTATGAAAAGGTTTATCCCAAGGTCATTGTTTTTTCTTGTGCGCATGTTATATCATAACTGGTATCATTCTTAACATGTACACGCCATGTCTGATTAACATACATTTTTTTATTTTCAAAAATGATCTAATCGCATTGAAAACTGAAACAACAAAAATTCCAGGTGTTGTCATCACTGTGAACAATAAATATACACTCAACTTCAAAACTGCTAAATCAATTATGGATGTGTCAAATATCAATGAACATTACAGTGATTTGCCGATAAAAATATTTTAAATAGTAACTCGTGTCAACAACTATTTATCCTACTAGTGACGTCACCAGTTGATATTTTTATTGTTAAATAAACACGTTAAAGAAGTACATGTACACCTATATAGGTATTTCAAAACATGTCTATAGTAAACAGATTACAATACAATTCATAACACCAGGTACTATTTATAGCTACATCCCAATTGTTGCTATGAATATTATTTACGGCCCACATGTGACATGCACTTAAATCGTCTGACATCTGAATGCACTTACTGCCTACACACACAAGTAGATGATATATAAACAACATATTAAATTACAACTGGGCTTTAAAAAGGTTTTTTTCATAAATGTGTACATGTACTGGCTATAGAAGCTGCATGTAGTTAATGCAACAAACATGTATACACCTCATTAAAGACTTTGGTGTGGGCTGGTAAAATGTGGTTAAGAAATTAAATTTCAAAGTTCATATTAAAATTACCCAACATGTCAGTGTCAGTTTTACAATGTTTTAAGAGTGTAGTGTGGTGCTGATATATTAACTGTTTTTGGTAGTCAGTGTCGACTTAGACCTATACCTACTTGCAATTACATGTATTATAAACGGATAAAATATTAGTTAAAATTATATGCAATAAATATAAAATTAATTCAGATCAATGAATTATTCAAGAAAGACAAGTTTCAAATTCTGATGCTAAAACTGTGTCAAACTTCTTGTTTAAATGGTTGCAGCCAATTGACCTTTTTGACTTTGAAAGAAATTTTACTGTTATGAAACTGCTCTAAAAAACTGAATAGCAATACTACATTAAGATAAACTCAACCAAAAAATCTAAGACATTTCTAATGAATACAAATTTAATACACATACATTGTAGCTTGAATTAATTGGCACTTTCATATAATAAATTACTTTTATTCCAATAAAATAAACAGACTTTTAACGAACAAACAATTTGGAATGAAACACATTTACATTTAATTATCCCTTTTACCCAGTTCTTTTCACTAAAAAAGATATGAAAAACTATTCATTTAAAAGTCTCACCTAAAATATATACTGAGTGATATGACACTTCATGAACAAGCATTTGTTCATCATACATACAGGAATTGATACTTGAGTCTTATTTGGGAAACGCATCTCCGTGAGAAAACATCGATCGGGGACATCTCCTTGAGAAAACACTTCAGTAGTGCAAAAATACATTGTGTAGGCACAACAAAACATCTGTGATCTCATCTCATATTCAAGTTTAAGACAATCATCAATTATTAAATGCAGTAAAATAACTCCTAATAAGGATATATGATTGCTCCTTGAACTAATTATAAGAGAATGTCAATTTGTCATTGGATAAGGGCTATCACATGGTCCCTTTTACCTAAAGGGGGCAGCCCAACAGCGTAGGTCGAGGGCTTGTGGAAAATCCAATACGTCTTATCATTTCATTGCTTTGTTATTTGAATGGCTTCAACCCTTATGAATCAGTCAATCTAACTGACTCCCTATATTTGTATAGGGTATTATCAATTATAAATGTCAACAAACCAAATCTATAATTATAACAATTAATAATTTATCAATTACAGTCTGCACCCTTAAGTAAGTCTGAACAACAAAATTTTATATATTCTATTATACAATATTTAGCACAATTAAAGAACATTTCACTAGTGTGAACCGAATTTTACTAGTCATGGGCTTTGGACTAGTGCCCAACATCACAGACCATTGTAGTATGATGATAATAAATACCTGTATATGATTATATTGCTGTACTTGTATTACATATGTTAAATGTTAAAGCTGTAATATTCTCCAAAACAATACATTTCATTTAGCCAAAATCAGCTACATATATATGTACCACAGTCAAGTAAATGCCTAGATTAGAATAGAACAGTTCCATGGGTATAAAATGTGATGTAAACAATAGATAGAAATTGGGTATTTTCCTGTTGATGCTGCCTTATTAAAATTCGGAACCTTGACCTCCGAAAATCACCGAAGTCTTTGAATAATCAACGATTAAGCTGGTCGTCTAAAACTACCGTTAACCTTATTATTTACATGTGTGCCTTACTCGTGCTGAGCACTGCTCACAAAGACATTCCAACCCACTTCGTCAACAATCGCTATGCTATACACATGAACATGTTTACAAATATTATTCGACCTCAATACCTTCGTTAAATTAATTGATGCTCTAATTCACTTCATTCAACTGAACATAAAACATTAAAAAAATAAACACAACTCTTATATATGGTGACACTACCTGTCTAGATTTTTTCTGGTTTAGACTGTAAGTGTTGGCTTTCGATCGTGATTCCCTATTGTTGTTATAGGCCATTTTTTTATCAAGTGACTGTACCCATGCTCCGTAAAGCTGGTCATAAAGTTCATAACAGGGTCATCGGAATAAGGGGCATGACTGTCCGCCATTTATTACCTTCCAGTCAAAAATGTGATAAATCGACAAAATATCATTTTACTCCCATATTTCTATCCTTTCCCGGTTGGCAAAGCAGTGGTTCACTTTCTCACGAGAAAAGAATTATTAATTATTTGTGTTTCTCAAGTTTCCAAAAAGGAGTAAACTGGAAGAATATTACCGCTTTAAGTATTTAACTTACACACAAAAAACAATGAATCACAAACTATTTCTACATAGTAATCAACCAATGTGTGCACTTGGATGGAACAAAAGTCAACAAATGTAAAACTTGTGAGTGTGCGCACACAGTGTCACTGTACAGTCATCATTCTTTTGGCATATGGGATGTTAATTCAATTTACCATATATTTTCATTAATACTACATGTTTTCCTTATTATTAAACTGAATCACTTGTATTGTGTCATTTAGGACTGATTAATAGTTATATACAAAGGAAAATTTAGACTTTTTGTTTCTTACCAATGCAGTACATTAGACAGGTTAGAACACTATACAGTAGTGAGGCAACTTTATGTCATATTATATATCACCATATTATTGCTGCTATTTTGGAAATCATTGCAACCCTTATGTCTGAATATAAATCATATTTTTTGTGTGTGTTAAGGGCTTATTGTCCGATCAACAGCTAAGGTCATTTACAGACGTGCCAGTTGGTGGAGGAAACCGGAGTACCCGGAGTAAACCACAGACCTATGGCAAGTCACTGGCAACTTTCTCACACTAGGCCGCCCGGACGGGAATCAAACCTTGAAGGTGAAAGGCTCTTATACATGTAATTACAAGTCGGCGACTTTATCCACTAGGCCACCGCGGCCCCATTAATCATTTTTGAATACTGTTGGTTTATATAGGACAGTATATAACAGGCATTGCATTAACACAAAAATCTGGATAATAAAATAAAAACAGACCAGAATCGTGGAGAAAGCCAAAAATTTAAGCAAAGCAAAGCAAGATGGTGTATTTTTAGATATACTGTGTGAAAACGCACAAAAAAAACTAATTTTTGCTGTTCATGCACATTAACTTGTTGAATTCTGTTATCAAAACAACAACTTTTAGAAAGCTGACATTAATAAAGACAAGAGATTTATAACTAGCAGCAATAAGTTGAATAACACTTATAGCTCCTGCAGCTTTTTAGTTTTGAACAGTTCAAATTTGCAATATTTTGGAATTTCAAATAATCTAAAATGAACATTATATCATCATATATTGCACATTTTTTTTAGATTCAATTTCAAAACCATATCAGCTTATTTAGCTGACATGCAGACAGTCTTCATATTGGTGCCATAGACACCTGTAACAAAAAAATTGGAGGAAAATTATCTTATAATATATAGGGGTATAATATTATTAGAAATTTTACAACAATTTTTTTTACAGGTGCCTACGATTGGTGCTATGCTGTTAAGGACAAGTAAAGCTTATATATGATTTTAGCAGATTAGTAAAACCCTTTCAACCCCATATAACAACAATTGACTCTACCAACCTTTGTTACAAACCGTTTTATTGTGGTATGTGGGGATGAAATGATTTTTAGAAGTAGAAGAAATATAAAACTTTTCAAGGCTCACTAACCTGCAGTCTGGGCCAGTCTATCTTTCTTTGCATTAGCAAATATAACACCTATGTGTACTTCAGGCTTGGCACTGGACAAGGGTGTGTCTGTTGTACTGGGATCAGGGCTTGTAACCACCTCTTTATGTATGGTAGGGGCAAGAGTAGTGGTGGTAGTTGATGTGGTTGTGGGAGTAGTTGTGGTTGTGGGAGTTGTTGTGGTTGTGGGAGTTGTTGTGGTTGTAGTGGTGGTGGTGGTTGTGGTGGTGGTGGTGGTAGTTGGCGGTAACATAGCTTTAAAAAACAAAACAAAAAACCTCAGAATGGTATCAAATTTCAAGATTATTTGTTATTTAAATTTCTCATAGTTCAAAATTAATATTGCACACAACTTTGATATAAAGCAGCAAAATTTTATTATGTTGAAAAACAAAGTATTATGAAAATCTTGCAACTGAATTCTGCTAAACAAACAGTTTATCTTAATAGTACAACACAAAATAGAAACAAAAATGAAAAAATAGTGCTAACATGAGGGATATATTTGGTTGGGAATGGATGAGCCATGCGATTAAAGCTTGCATGCACCTTTAGGACAGTTTTCTGCAATGGAATTTAAATGAAATATATCTGACTTAAGTTTGAACAAATGTATATTGTTGTGTATTTCATGTACTACAACTAGTTTATGTGGGAAACTTGTACACAAAGGGTTATATCCCTTTTTAGCTCTTAGAATGTGTATAGACTGGCTCCAACAGAGAAAAGAGGCGAATGGAGATAATATGAAACAGTAGTGGGCATGAAAATCAAGTTCCCTTCGTTTATTTATAGCCTTCTAAAGATGAGCACAGTCCTAAAGATCAGTGACAGACTGCAGTTAACCTGTCTAATTAAGCAGGATGTTTTGGCTATATAATGAACAAAACATTGCCGTGACATGTGCTATCATTTTGCATGTGCATATATACCAATATCATAGCTATAAGGTCATGTATACAAGGCTATAAATACATGTACATGTATACCAGTCTTACACCATTTCTTAGACTATTTCTCTCCCTTTGTTCTATAGTTGTCCTGGTAGGGAGAAGTAAACAAAGGAAGATAACCAGTCTACACCTTCTCCTAATAGATGCATTTTGGGATACTGTACCTCATTTTATTGCTGGCTGGAGCTTTCGAATCCTGATCAGGTCACCCAAAAAATGGCTAGAATGGAATAGGTACTTCATATTCTTTCTGGGTTCAATCGAGACGATCAATTAAGGGTCAGTTTATTGACATGTTTGTGAGTTCTGAATCATATCCCTGCTGATTTCATGAATTTGTTTGTTTCTTTATTGGGGTTTAGCGTCCCTAGCTTAAACTCATGTTAACATGTAGGTCAAATCGAAAAGATCTTATGAAAGTGTACATTCAAACACATGAAGTTTGTGACTAAATTAGAATTTGAGTTGTTATGCGGTAAGAAATGTGTCGAGACTAAGTACATGTACAACATTTGATATGAAAATTCAATGTGCTATATTTGTTGGATATTACGCATTTTTATACATTCTAAATATATAAAACAGCATACGACCATTAAAAATGACGACACAAATCATGCGCAATCATCCATCTAAACATACTAAATACAATTCCAGCTTTACCTGTACATGTACATGTACACAATGCACATATATAGCTGAATTTTTAAATGCTATCAATTTGAATTCAAAATACATAAAAATGTCCATGCCTTTAATTTACACGTCATTGAGCATTTACTTGTGTTATACATGTTTAAGAGTTTAATACATTCATCAACCAACAATATAGACCCAACAATCATTTCGAAATATTATTGGTCACAATACAAATGAAAATATGAAAGATGAACTTCTCAACCACAATTTCATATTTTGAAATACACACTTTATGAATCACACAAATTAGCCTAGCTGTGGGGAGTCATCCCGTCATTAGATGTTTTCCTGCAGTTTGAAAACACTCTGCCTCTGTCAGGTTGCTGGCATATCTAGTGTAGTCATATGTGCGTGGGAAGCCCCGATAGATGAACTCACTCAAGATCGAGTAATCAATAAATGAATAGCACAGATGAAAACGAAGTTGTAATAAGTCTTTTACCAACGATGAATAATTCTTTCTTGGAACCAGAATCGGTAATTACTAACCGAAATTACATTGCTGTTCCCATCTTACAATGGGTTATTGACAGTACCAATGTTATAGTGTGTGTTATCTGGGTCTGGCCAGCTTAAGTGCTACCTATTTTTCTTTGTTTTTTTGCAGGAGATAAATATTTACTACAAAAGGTTTATCAAAAACACATGACTGGCGTATACAATCATAAAATCTAAGAATGTTATTCTCTAGATCTAGATCAGCTAATTATAACAAAACAGACATATCAGGAATGCCCTGCCTCAGTTAAACTGTCTACTTTGTAGATTTACATACCGGTATGTACATGTACTGTATATTATTCTTATTTAGCTTGCTAAATATAAAAGTCCTAAAATAACAAACATAAACCTAGAATGAAAATTCAAATTTTGAATCTGCACCCAAGAAATGTTAATTTAAATTTATATGTAAGCTAGCTGGATATATATTTAAGGATTGAACGCGACAAAAAAATAAAATAAAAATCCTAACAAAAAAAGTTTCTGACATGGACAACTGTATGTTGTTTGAAGCACCAACATAAAATCCTTATTTTGTCTGGACAAAGACACACAAAGATCCAAGTAACCTTATTCACAGCTAACTACATTAAATGTGCATTGAACAAATTGTGTCTGCTTGAAGAAATATCAGGTCAACAGATCATTTTTAATATGCTGCCTTAATTAATGAAACAATTAACATTGTGATATACAAACCAACAGACACATTTATTATTAATACTAATCAACAGCACATTAATCTGGCTCCTAGTCAACCAGTTTTTGTTCCATCCTATTACAATTGTTTGTCGCACACTGCATCTTATGTATAAGTATACAACCACAAAACAATCAAAATCTCTAAACCAAATAATTTCTTTTTATACATGTACATATATCTGTATTTTTTATCAAATACATTCTGAGTCTTAACAATAATATTTGGTTGCATATATAACAGCTGTTGAAAAATTTTGAAGGGTTTTTTGTTCTGGTGTGGCTTCTAACATCATGTATTAATATCAGCTTTATACCATGTGATCATGACATGTCCACAGATCAATCATCGAAATATATACATTGTATATAATATACATATATATGCATATACACTGATATACCTTCACATGCATACCTATGTATAAATACATGCCATTGTTTACACACACACACCTGGTATCAAGGGTGCATACAAGCATTTGTTTGTACAGAGTCTAACACTACTGATAATTGTACAATACCTATATAATCATATATAACTTATAATCCAGCAAAAACTCTTTTTATCGTGGCTCTAAATATGGAATCATTATTAAATACAGACATTTAAAACTTCGCTTTCTTATGGGGGAGTTTAATTTGACATTACCTGTAGATATAGACAGCAATGAGTAAGCTGAAATTTACTTTACTACATATTTAAATCTTAAAATTTCAACAAAATCATTACATTCTTATTTTTCAATTTACTATTGAATTCTGATTAATACTCAGTGGTAGCATGCTACGGTATAGGTGCATGTATATGGCCTTAAATTAACCCCAGGGGAGCTTTTAAAAAATGAAATATGAATTCGTTGCTTTTCTGAGTTTTATCAATAATTCACAACTTACAAGTAAGGCCAACGTAAAGATAGTTCATTGTTTTATTATGCATATTCTTATAATCGTAGCTACATATATGTATATATATATATGAATACATTAATATTGTACAAAATGTATGTAGTAAATATACTGGTAGGCAAATACAAAATATTATATATTAATTTATAATAATAAGCCAACATGCATAATACTGAAGTTGTCAATCAAATTAAATCAAATAATGTAACACTGATTGAAACATTCATTTATGTAACTTTGCAGGGAGGTTTTATACATAATAAGGGTGAAACATATCACAATATCCATGCAAGTAATATAACTGATATTACATAACGGTACATGTACAGATGTATAATATGTATGCATGAATATCTGATCAGAAACAAAATATCAAAAAACAAAGATTAATTTCTATCAAAGGCCATATCAAGTATAAATGTACAAATACTATAAAAAAAATTGTTTTACTAAATTGACATCTTTTTACTTCATCATTTCTTAATTCTGTATATATGTACAAATGATGTATGCACTAATTGCATAAATGCAATGTTAGTAATTTTAGCAACATTGTCAACATCATTGATTTGTACTATGAACACATTCTGGCACAGAATAAGTGACATTTTAAAGTTCATTGTTGCATATATATACTATATAAAAATTAATTGATGTCAGTACAAGTACCTAAGATTAGTATTTTGGACCCCTTTTTTCACTAGATTTCCTTGTCTGGAGAAAGTGAAATATAAATCTGGGTTCCTCTGGGGCAAATACTGAACTCTGGAACTCAAAGTTCTGTTATTTTATTATGCTGTTTCATATTTTATCCTGTTATTTTGTTAGATTTCCCCGTCTCTGGTGAAAATGATATTTATATTTATCAAATACAAATCTGGGTTTCTCTTGGGCAAATACTGAACTCTAGAACTAGAAGTCCTGTTATTTTATTATTTTGTTTTATCCTGCTATTTTGTTCGATTTCCTTGTCTCTGGTGAAAGTGAAATATATATCTGGGTTCCTCTGCCCAGTCTGGGACAGTTATTAACTCTGAAAGTCCTGTTATTTTATTATTCTATTCTATCCGGCTATTCTGTTAGATTTTCTTGTCGCTGGTGAAAAATGAAATTTAAATCTGGGTTCCTCTGGGGCAAACATCGAACTCTAGATCTAGAACTCCTGTTATTTTATATGGCTACTAACAATAGTCAAAACAAATGCAGTGATAAGTTTTATAAGCCTTTTGTCTGTTTGCCAACATTTTTATGTTTGCCATGTAAAGGTTAAATTCAAGTTATGAATGCAGACAGTGAGACGATGACCTGATGCATATGTTGATTTATACTACGAAATACAAATCATATGGTTTTAACTGGTGCCATTTACTCAATGCTATATATATATAAGTACACTTATGGCATTCATTATATAATATATCAGGAAGTCTAACATTGTTGTAAATTTTCATTCCTTTATGTTGAAACTAAATGTGTGTGCCCTATGACACAGCTGTTGTATTGAACTAAAAAAGTAGGCCTATAATTAAGTATCTAGGAATTTGAGGATTTTTTGGCTCTTCTCATATTAGACTGTAAAGTATATGGATGTATAAAACATATAAGTGGATTTCCCCTTAATACAGGCACTTGTGACTTATTCATGTTTAAAACTTAGTAAACTGACATTACACTTTAACCTTTAAAGTGTTTATATAATACATGTGTTCAAATATCATTTACAAAACCACACCCAAAACACGAGGAGGGGTTCAATGAGGCTAATTTAATGCTAAGCATAAATAGATTGCTTTACTTTTTTCTAGGAAATTTGATAACTGTGTTACTATTCCATGTAAACCACTTGATTTATATCAAATTATAAAGGACTTCATAAGAGCATGTCTCGCCTACATGATGAAATTCAATGGGTGAAATGAGTTGTACTTCTTTGTGAATTCCCATACCAACATGCTTACAGATCTATCTTTAAAGCGTTTAAACATTATAGTTAAAGAATTTAAGATGTTTTTCTTGTTGCCATATTAAAACCCGCATCTTTATGTGCCAACCCAAAAGTTGTCATGTGACTTTAAATTAGACAAATAGCGTCAGGGATCCTACATGTAAATATATATATATAACATTGCTATATATGCTAGGTGACGTTGGACGAAGGCTTTGTGAGTTCGATCCCAGCTTGGTACCGGAATTTGACTTTAATGTATATACATGAATATGACATGTATATATATATATATATAACTCGATGTAAAATAAATAAAATTGAGGTGCATTAAATCGTTTAACTAATGGTGTGCACCCTAAAGGTTAATTAATTTTGTAACATAACAGGAAAGAGATACCATTTTGTTACAAAATGAAATGTAGAAAAATCTAAAATAGCGTTCAAATAAACACCAGTAACCATGGTAATTAAAACGTGTGTACTTACAATAATCGCATATAAATCTGTATTTGTAGAAGAAGCCAGTGTCACAATGATAGTCGTGCCATCTCCAGCCATCGTCTCTTCGCATCAAAGCGCAGTCTTCAAATGAAAACCCTAATGTTTTACTAGGCTGTCCTGGATGCCAATAGGTAAAACTCACTCTATCACCTATATTTCAAAATATAACAATAATAATAAATGCAAATATGTATCAGTTAAAACAAGAAGCTTTTAGTTTCTTAAATTAATATCGTTTTGACCTTCTTGAAAATTTCCTAAAAGACTTTATTGACATTCATCATTAAAATCAGAGCTCCTTCTTTACATAACCTTTGTAAAAATATTGTCTACCAGTAACCATGAATATGTTGCCATGAATATATACAATGTACCTACCCTACATGTATATTTTCTGAGGATAAGAATGGAAAACACAAGTAATGTTTTTCTACCCAACTTATCTTGAGAATTTAAACTACCTTCCCAGTAACAAAAAGAAAGGAAATGTCTGCAGTACTATATATAGATGTTAATTTGCTATTTTTAATTATGACATAAAATCTAAAAGATATATAATGCATATATAGGTATGTTGGTCATGATCAAATGTAATTGTACTCATCTGCAAAAGATATTTTATCAGTGAAGGATTGTTTGTTTGTTTGTTTGTATTAAGGGCTTATTGTCCGATCAACAGCTAAGGTCATTAACGAACGTGCCAGTTTTACTGGTGGAGGAAACTGGAGTACCCGAAGTAAACCACCAACCTACAGCAGGTCACTGGCAACTTTCTCACACTAGCACACACCAAACGGGAGTCAAACTAGGAGGTGAAAGGCTCTTATGATTACAAGTCGGCGACTTTAACCACTAGGCCACCGCGGCCCCTTATTGGTGAAGGAACCCTTACCAATCATCTGTAAGGCCAAAAAATACTTAGGTTTCTGCTAACCCTATCTACCCTAATTATTAGTGCCCACCCTTAAGATCTTTTTGGCCATTTTCAGAAAAGCACTTTTAAAGTGCTGAACACCTCAATCTCTATATAATCTATATAAAAACTTAAGTCAAATAAAACAATTTATGTATAAATACACATACATGTACCAACCCTATTTTTTAGCAGCCATTATATTGAAGGGAAACATAGTATTCAAAAATTTAATGTAAATATTAGAATAGAGGAAACATGACATGGCCATGGGTACTACATGTACTACATGTACATTGTAATTTGACATTTTGTTCAGCCGAAAAATTATACATTCAATATATACCTGAGGGCCATTTCCAGGATCCACGCCTACTATTTGCTCCTATCCAGACACCATTGACTCCCCATCGAAGTTGATTGCTAAGGGCATTTTTTATGAAATTCTGTGTTGCCATGTCGGGAATACTGACCAACTGGCCGCCCCAACTCCGACACTGGGAATCAGCATCTATCCAAGTCCGTTCAAAGGATGCGAACACATAGCACTTGTCTCTGAATATTTTGACATTATAGTTTCTGCTTAAAACATTTACAATATTTGGGCACCTGTATAAGTCTTCTCTGGCATCAACTGGAAAGACAACACAAGTACATTCAAAAGTATTTATATTATTACAATTTATTTGCAAAATGATCAATTTTATAGATAACTATATATCATGTAATATATATATTTCTCTTACGATCCATATAGGTTACTGTAATACGTCACTCTGGATAGGTGGGTTTTATAAATTTATCCCACATGTTAGATAACACCTAGCACCGTTCCTATTGGCTGAAACCTGAATAGAAATGACGTCACAATAAAGTGACCTCTCACATGAATGATTTACGCGGTCTCTAAGCACGCACCTGATATAGTTCATTCTTTAACCAGGTATATTTGCGTATTGTCTAAATAATTTTAATTCTCGAGTTTATATAAATTTACAAACATAGCGATCAAAACGACTACTTCTTATTCCTTGTTCGTGCCTGCAACGAGATAACCATTTGTCTCGTTTTCATACGCAGACGGCTTCCGCCACAGGTGATTCAAAATGTCAACAAGCGATATTTTTACTGACAGAAAATCGTAGGAGAAAACGGCTCCACAACTTGTTAGGATGGAATATCAGGTTTTAATCGCACTCTCGTTAGTTAATTTTCAAAATTAACTAATTCTAGTGAGATAAAACTCGATATCCCATCCTAACTCGTTGCAGAACCTATATTTATACAATGTACATTTAAAAAGTTTATCAACTCTGAACTACAGCTACAAACTGTTGCAATCTGTCTGCTAAAAAAGGGCAATGTAATTTAAAATGAAGAAACTTTTAACAGTACACTAATTCATCTACATTATACATGTACATGTACATTACAGACCATTTGTAGATATAGAAGATGTAAAACCAGTGGGCCAGGTCATTCTAAGATATCATTCAGAGTTCAGTATTTTGTCATGTGTCATAATTAAATAATTGTTGATCAAGTGCAAATATGTACATAGTGCATTGAGTGCAACACAAACAGACAACTCCTTGTTTCCTACATACTAGCTGGACCTGAGTGAGAAACTATATAAATGTACTGGTAAAGTATACATGCATGTATATAAAATATGTACGTACATGTACATACTCTAGATCTGGGGCAGACAAATAACCATCTGGTTATATTATACCCAAGATATACACAACACATGTCTGCATCTGTTAATTATTACTTCAGTCTACGTCTGTTAATTCTCTGGCAAAACCTTCATGATCTTGACATGTGATACAATTTAAATAAATAAATGTTGAAAATAAATTCTTGTTCACAGGCCTCCTGCTACAAGAACGTTATTACACTTTTATAAGACAAAAACAACTATAAACATTTCCTGTAGCCCGTGTACTTACTGTACATGTATATATAATATATAACCAGACTTCAATTTCTATTTTAACTGCCCCATGGCCAGCTGTAGTACCCAAAAGCTTTTGTCATTTTTCAGACATTA
>JAUMGZ010166476.1:0-15564 GCA_032359645.1 Pododesmus macrochisma
TAGTTTTATGCACTAAATGTGCATATTTTGAATAGTGCTTGAAAGCAAAAGGATTGATAATCTAAATAAATACACTCTACTTGAGCACAAATAACTGATAAGTGGCCTCCAGTGGACAAGTCAAACCATCCATGACCTTCATTTTGGAAAAAAAAAAAAAAAAGTACCTGCCTGCCGGGTCTGTTTACAAAGGGTAGACCCGGGGGAGGGGAAACAGACATTCTTTTAAATGTAGCCTTGCCTGTCAAATTTGATTGAAATCGACCATTTTTGAAACAGTTAAAGCACAGAAACTAAAGTGTGACAGAAGGACAGATACACCCAAATTAATATTCCCCGTTTTCTTCGAAAAGAAGTGGACATAACCAGTGTTACCAATTGAATGTCAGACATGATCTTGACAATCAGTCTCATGTACTACGACCTACAAAATTGTCAGACATCTTGGTGACAAGTCTTACCTACTTGGAACCTTACATTGTAAGATATCTTGATAAAATTCTTACAAAATTATCAGACATCTTGGTAACCATTCTTACCAATTACAACCTGCATAATTGTCAGACATCTTGGTAACCATTCTTACCAATTACAACCTGCACAACTGTCAGACATCTTGGTAACCATTCTTACCAATTACAACCTGCACAGCTGTCAGACATCTTGGTAACAAGTCTTACCTACTGAGACATGCAAAATTTTCAGACATCTTGGTAACAAGTCTTTCAAAGTTGTTGTTTCTTTTTACTACTGCCGAGGCATCGTATGTGCCCGATGGCCTCCTGTTCCTGACGGAGCCTCCAGAATCAGACGAGCCTGACTTCTTTCTGCTCCTGTTAGTGCTCATATTCTCTTGTGGAGAGTTGGACTTTCTCTTCTTTTTGCCCACCTGGAAGTCAATCATAAGTATACTCAGATTAATAATATATGCATTTAAGCAATAGCTAGATTTTCTGGATTTTTGTCAGCAGGCAACAAAATAAAGACTACATTAAAGTGATATTTTCACACACAAAAATTCTATTGTAAGAAATATATTTCTCAGTGAATTAAATATCAAAGTAAAACAAGTTTATATATGAAAGCTATATCTGAATTGTGATAAAATCATAGCCCAACTATTAAAAGTTGCACAGTTCACTAGCATGATACCTGACAAGTCTACTTAATTTTATACAAAACTTATTAAATAGAGGTCAAATAGACCACAACACAACAGAGGTGATGATGACACACTATGCAGTGAAACATGTACATTAGTACATAGCCCAAATAAGTTAATTAAAGAAAAAAAAAAAATCTGGTGTGTTTTGGTCTATTTTAACTCCATTCATTTATGACCAACTCATAGACACCATGCATGTACAATAATATTGGTTACCTGTTGCCAATCCTCTCCGTCTGATTCCTCCTGAGATTTCTTGTCCTCTGACTTTGTATCGACAACAGCAATATCTGATAAATCACACACTTTATCTATATTTTAAGTAAAACACAACCAATAAATAAAATTTACATGTACACTATGTATCTATGAAAAATCTTTAGAAGCATTCTAATTATTTTGTTTAGATAAAATGAAATATATCCTATAACTATTTTAAAACTTCATATATTTTATATATAAATGTAGGTATAACTATTTTGATACTTTTCATACATGCTTTCTTTTTTCTTTCATTAGTAAACAAATAGTACAAACAGTGCAGTATTCATAAATGTGCAAGATAATTTATATTTTCTATTATCATTTAAATACAAATACAAGTTTAAATACATTTATCATTCAAACACATATTCAAAATGTAAAACACTTTACAACTGTGTTCAATTTTGGGCATTTTCCAAATGACAACATATAGAATGAACATGAAGTATTCAACAGAAATTGAACTACATAATAATGACATTTGAAACACAAAACTTAAAAAAAAAATCTATTTTGTAACATAATTAAATATCTTGACAAAAAACAGTTCAGATGATTCAAGTTGTGAAAATGAATCTTAAGTGACCTTGAAAATGATTATACTTTACATGTAGCAAATCATGTAAGTCTTAAATAAATAATCATCAATCTAAATAAGAAGCCAGAAGGTTCAAATTATGTACAAGTCAGCCAGATTTAAATTATCATGTACAAACATGTAACAATTCAAGTTATGTACAAGTCAGCCAGATTTAAATTATCATGTACAAACATGTAAAAATTCAAGTTATGTACAAGTCAGCCAGATTTAAATCATCATGTACAAATTAAACATGTAACAATGTTGCTTTTATTAATACAAAACTTGGCTTTCACTGCATGAAAACATATAATAAAGTAAGATAAGAACTATTTCATATTTCATCTGACTGGTACATCACTTGACTACAACGTTCATGGTGTAATAAGAAAGCTCATGCAGTGTTATATCATGGTCAATATGATGCTGACTTATATAAAGCTACAAGAAAGGTCTAACATGCTAATACTTATACAGGTCAAAATTAAGTCAAGATTTTATAAACTGTAAAAATACATTTTTAGCGGTGTTCTTATTTTAGAGCTTTTCGCACTGACATTAAAGTGCTAATTTATGTACAGCGCAAATACTTAACATATAAATTTACAACATTAATGTTTGCCTACATACGCTAATTAATAGTTGCATGTATATGTCTTGCATAGGCTGTAGCGCTAAAATATGACTGCGTTATTATAGGTAGGTTTACAGTATTTTAATAAGTTCCACACGCCTTGGACTTACTGTTCTAAAGGTGAACAACCAGGCTTTCTGAATGGCCAACAAAGATAGATATTACAGTTTTCAAATGCATTTAAGTCTAATATGAGTGCAAGGACAAGTTTGCAGAAATATTATATGAATTCAAAATTCCATAATCATAGCTCGTTCAGGTCATAAAAATGAATAACATGTACCGTAACAAGATTTTTAAAATGGACATCTGAACAAATCTGTAAGATTTTTAATCAAATACATCTACACTCGTTTTCTTCAAGCTCTCAACATGTACAGTACTCAAGTTAAGAGAGTTGATTCAAAATAAATGACAATACTGCAATCATACATACTTTAAAACCTTGGGGATTTATACTGTATTTAAAGAAATGTTTCATTTTTGAAGCGAGTACTCCTAATGATGTTGCTTATATAGACATCATGTGGTTTATGTTCATTCAATACAACATGCAGTTTTAACTTCTTTAATGTAGGAAAAATAAAGATGAAGTATTTTATGAAAAAATGTTCACCATTTTGAATTTTTTTTAAAGAACATATCACTTCAGCATGCACAAGAAAAAGTATTGCCATCCAAAGAAAGTCTTTTGACAATATGTCTATAAGATGGATAGTGCTTTATCAGATCAGCTTCCCAGAGTTAAAAAGTCATATTTTGTAAATAGTTCTGTTCACAATATTCTGTTTCCACATGGAAGACATTGGAGTGTGTCATAATTGTCTCTCTCTCTTACATAATGATTAGCAATAAAAATGGGAGAATATATAGAAACTTGTAAAAAAAAAATTTCAGCTGAAGGTTATAAACAAAACTTGCCAGTTGAGCACAATTAATCTAAGACACTCTGACACAGACTCAAAATCATGAGTAAATTCTGCTGGGTTTTCTATAAACCTTGTTATATATAATGAAGACAATTTTATACAAACTTAGTTTTCAGAACCTCTGAAGTATACATGTGTTAGGTATTAAATTAGAAGATTTTATGTAATAGTTTGTTCTCAGCTTTCTTGTTTAACCTCCAGGACTGATGTTGTCTATATAAATCTATTTAATAATCTTACAATGCAAGTATATTGAAAAGCGAGCACCTAAAAGACAAACCAATAACTTAAAGTTAGTTCTACAAGAAACATATATTATTTTACATGCAGGCACGGTTTTACTATAACTACAGAGCTATATTGTCACAATACAAGCACTAACTACATCTAATACACACATATATTATTGTTTTACATGCAGGCAAAAATACACTATAACTACAGAGCTATATTGTCACACTAAAATCACCAACTACATCTAATACATGCCTCTATTATATAGATAAATTATTGTTTTACATGCAGGCAAAAATACACTTTAACTACACAGATATATATAGTCACATCACCAACTACATCTAATACATGCCTCTATTATATATGTACTACTAATTACCACACTGAGATGGCACATCATCAAAATTATCCAAATCCATGTAGTCACTGTTCGCTCTGGTATCAGACGAATCATCTAAATTATCGTCTGCAAGGTTGTCCAAACTCTCTATGGCATCAGCAGTATCTTGTTTCTGTACGGACACCTTTTTATTCTTCTTTAACCAGGAGTTGATCTTATCTGAATAACTAACTGCCTTAACAAGAGTATTTTGATTACTTGGGTGTGAATCAGAGGGGTCTTCAAGTGCCTTAACAAGAGGATGTTGATTAGTTGGGTCTGAATCGGAGGGGTCATCATCACCCAACCAATCAACCTTACCTGACTTCTTAACCTTGTTCCCAGCTGGCTGAGCAGATAAACCAATAGGTACATGAACTTTTTTGCTCTCCACATCGGAGTGTTGTCTCTTGACCGAGTTATTTCTCATGCTGTATTGTTCTACATACGGTTCAACATCCTTCTCCCAGTCTTCTCTTTCAGCTGTGTTTTGATTATTTACACCACCATTGGGATAAGACCCCGTCTTGTTTAATTTTTCACTGTTTGAGTTTCTCCTTAATCTTGGAGGTATATTGGTTGGTCCACTATAGTCACTTGTCCATGGGTCAGTGGAACGAGGTGCCTCTTTAGGAGAATTAGTGCTGTAACACTTTTCAACACTCTTGACAAAGTCTCCTGGCTTTAAGATAGGTTTACTAGTATTGGGCTCTGTTTGTTTACTAAAACAACCACTGTAATTAGATAACACAGGTGAAATCTCTTTACTACTGGTAGAAGGAATTGAACTTGAAGTCACTGTAGACGGCTTAGAAACAAAGTTCTTTAGCGGTGAACATTTCTTGACTTGATCATATAATGGCTTCGGTTTACCAGTTAAAGTGGTCTTTAGTGCTTTAGCTTTGTCAAGCTCCGTTTCGTGGTGTATTTCACCTTGAGCTGTATCAGATATAGACTGAACTGGTTGTGAGTAAACTACTGGGTTGTTTGTTGGTTTACTAAGAAAATTACTGCTTGATACCTGAGACGGAGCACTTGCAAACTTGGTCATACCAGGTGGGGGTTTAATACCATCCTCATTAGTCTGTAATGCTGATGTTGTGAAATCCTGTTGCTGATTACCTCTAGCAGTCTGCTCTATTTTAGAGTCTGATGCACTAACATTTTGAACACTTTGCATTTCTTCAACTTTTTCACTTCCAGCAGATGAACTTGATGAGTTGTTTTCATCCTTGTTGGCATTCAAGTAGCTCTGTAGAATTTGAGTCTGTTGCAATCCAACAGTCTGCAGCCATTTGGGATCTGAGGCCATGTGTGGATAAGCCTGCTTTAACTGTACAAGTACTGCTTTAAAGAGATTTGGGTTCACTGTGCTCATTTCACCCGCACATTCTGTTGAGGGAGCAAATTGGTTTGCTCCAGTGTCAACTGAAGGTCTTTCCACCGGTTCTGATGTGCCTTGTGGAACTGGACTAACTCCTGTGATGCCTTGTGGAACTGGACTGACTCCTGTGTTGCCTTGTGGAACTGGACTTACTCCTGTGTTGCCTTGTGGAACTGAGCTAACTCCTGCTGTGCTGCTATGCAGAACTGGACTAACTCCTGTTTTTGTAGCCGTGTTTGAATTTGGCATGTTAAAATTCTGAGCAGACATCACGTTTTGACCATATGCTAAAGCACTTGGTTGTACCACTGGGTTGTATGGAAGTGTTCCAGATGTTAGATTCACAGATGTGTTGTAGGCAGGCATTACGTTTGGTGCAATTATTGATGGTGGTTGAGACATCACTGGATTTATAGGCATTACTGGTTGTGGTTGAGAATACACTGCATTAGGCATAGTATGTTGTGTTGTAGACATCACTGCATTAGGTATTACTGGCGGTGGTTGAGACAACACAGCATTTGTTATGATTGGTTGTGACTGAGAAGTCACTGCATTTGGTATGGTTGGTTGCATTTGAGGCATCACTGCATTAAGAGAATGTGTTGTTTTTTGAGGGAGAACTATCCTAGCTTGAGGTACAAGAGGAGTGTACACAGGTGACGGCATGAATACAGGAACAACAGCAGGTGGTGGTACAGTATACATTAATCCTTGATGGCCAGCTGGTACTAATCTCTGAAACGGGGTCATGGTTTGGGTCATCGCTAAAGGTTTACCGGTAACATATTGTGCATTACTTATAACTGTTATGTGTGGCGGGGTTACAAGTGTAGTTGTTGGAACACTAGATGCTGATTTTGTTGGATTAGTTGTAAGCATTGCTGTTGCTTGTGTAGCAGTTGCGAAGACAGTACTAGATGTTGACTGCATAGTTGCAGCTTGCGTAGCCATTGCTTGTATTGATGAAGAGGCAGTAACAGTTGCGCTAGATGTTGACAATAAAGATGATAATGTCTCTGGTTTAAATGCTGATGTCACATCCACAGATGCAAATTGACCGGTAACAATGTTTTTAGACTTTGACAATGTTTTGTTGTTGTTAGATACTCCAGTAATACTGTCGAAGACTGAACACAAATAAGGTTGCGACACTTCGTTTGAACTGGTTATCACAGAAGAACATCCTACAGTTTGTTGGTCAAATGGCTTTTCATTAGTGACTAGAGCACTATTGTCCTTCACAACCATAGACTCTTTACACCCAACTACTTCTGTCTTGGCTTGACTACCTTCTAACAACACGTCCTACAAAATGAAAAGAACACGATACAGAAAAGGAAAGGTTAAGATGATTAAACATATTGTATGTATATTTTCATACATAAGGAAAGACCATTTTAACCATATGAAATTGATGTATAGCTCATAGGTGTCAGAAAAACAGTATTAGATTTGCCTAAATGAGCTATATCTTCTAAATTAGAAACTTTATAAACCTAAGTTTGCGACTTTAGCATGTTTTCCTAAATTCTGAAAACCACTTGAACATTTCTTCCCATGTAAATTTTCATCCTTAAACTTGTAAAGGCAATGGACTTTAAAATTACCTGTAGTCCTTGCACATCTTTTGTTATTAAGATGTCGGTAAAAGATAAACTTTCAGAGGAACTGCAAAGACTATCATAATCCGAGCCAGTACCATTTTCTTCATTCCTATTCACAGTTTGAACTTCATCGCTTGGTAATTTCACTGGTAAAATTAAACTGTTCACATTTGTGTTGAAAGATGATATGGGGCCTTTAGACAGAGTATCACCACCACCAATGCCTACTTCTGTTATGGGTAGCTTTTGTACAGGTGACGAATTGTCTGTCAACGTAGAGTCAGTACTCACTGGTGTAGTTCCAGACACAGAAACTTTATCTGTTGATGTAGAATCAGCATTGAACGATGATGCTATTGTGTCTAAAGCCGTTAAAACTGAATCAACTGATGAAGTTGAAGATGCTACAGGAATAGAAACAGCATTGACTCGTATTGATGCAGATGAAATATTGTCTGATAAAATATTGTCTCGGAGCATAGGAACAGCGCTGCTCAATCCAGTTACAGACGACCGGGTTTTATCTTCTATCACTGAAATACGATTTTCTGATAGCATTTCTGAGGATACTCCATCATCAGATTGCGAAACCATAACACTGACAGGCATCACTTCCGAGATTGTTGAATTATCTGAGGGTGCAAGAATGGAATTGCATGTCACAGATGAAGAAGAAATAGAACCGTCTGTTGGTGTTGAAAGAACACTGTCTGAAGCTACAGTGGGAAGCAAACAGTCTGTGAATGTAGGAATTGCACCGCCTGACATGGTAACAGTAGACAATGTATTGTCTTTATGTAAAGAATATGTTGGCTTATCAATGAAATGTTCTTTACTTGACACTGGTAATACTCTATTGTCTTTAGAAACACCAAGAACTGATGATTGAGTACAGGTTAAGTTTACAGCATCCATTTGCACAGGTGTAATAGAAGCACTAGACTTGATCCTGGATGAGTCAACACTTTCCTGTTCTCTATCAGTACTGGTAACTGTGGATGTCAATTTAGTCATATTTGTATTATCAAGAGGTGTCAGATCATCATGAACTGAATACATATAGTGAATACTGGAAGTATCAACAGCAGCTTCCTTTCTACAAGTTTCAGTCTGTGTCTGCGGCGGTAAAACTCTTGTTTGAATATCACTTCCGCACTTGGTATTCACAGATGTTGAGTTTTGAGAAAACTTGGCGAAAAATGAATTGCTCTGTGACTCTATAGGTTTCATATATGATTCCTTAAATGTGGACTCCCTTTTTGGGAAACTTTCTTGGAATGACTTTGTTTCTAGAGGTCTACTACTTAACACAGCCTGAAATATGACAAAAACATTACATTGTATAGAATTTTAATACATATAGATCTATTAATTCAACTGTATAACAAGGAACAACAGACCCCCGTTTCACAAACAATCCTAAGTCTAAGACTTAGGAACTGACTTAGGACAGCTCTATGTATATTCTTAGTATAGATTTTTGTTGATGTTTTCATTTAGGAATTGACTTAGGACTTCGGAATTGACTTAGGACTGCCTATGAGCAGTTTTTAGTTTAGGCCTGTCTTAAGTTTCAGATTTTTTTTAGGCCTAAGTACAAGTTATGACACTTTGTGAAACGGTTCCCATTCCTAGTAAGTGACTTAGGACTAAGAATTGTCCTTAGTACTTTTGTGAAACGGGGGCCTGGTTTTTACTTTTTAATATTTTATCATATCATATTTGACAGTAATTTTCATTATGTACACATATTATCTAAATACTAAAACATGTTTTGCAAACATTCAAAGATAAATCTGCTTTGTTGTTATTCATAAAGTTTCTTTCTTTAGTTCCAAATAAATTTGTTATACCAAAAAGAGTACTGACAGTTCTGCTTTGAACATGTAATAGTGTTGGGAATTTGTTGAAATTTCACAATCAATCAGTGAAAGAAAGTAATAAATCAATGACCAATTAAACTTAATTAATATGTCAGGTAACCTCTGTTTTTATTACATAAATAGTGCTTCAGAGTAATATTGATTGTTTTATTCACAAGTTTGTACAAAACTAAGCCAGGATGTATTTTTAACACCCAGAAAGTAATATACTGTTATGTTTTAAGTTTGACTTCATTCAAGCTTGACATAATTTAGACCATATAAAATATATGCAAAAGAATATACGGCATGAAAAAATATTCACATGTATTCAATCAAACATTTAAGGTTCTTTTCATTTGATTAGGCACTGAGACCTGTAGAGCCTTCTTTCTTTGACTTACGAAAGCATGTCAACACATATTGCACGCTACTTATAAAAGTATGTGTTTTATGCACATCACAAACTTCTCTTTGACAATCAAATCTAGTCAAGTTTTCGTGTGCCTTTTGTTCTGATGAATATTGCATAGAGTCTCGTCTTGGATTGATTACCTGTGGTGCTGTGGCAGCATACTGCCTCTTCTGAGGTGAAGTTATGGTAAACTGAGGGATCACTTTCCAAGGTATTCCTTCACTCAATTGTGTAATGTAACCTAACAGCTGATTCTGAAACACAAAGCAAATCTCAGTAAAACAATTCCAAGTACCTCAATACTTCAGTTTAAAAAGTTCCCTATCAAATTCACTTTAGTATTAAATGACAAATATCTAGGACTTCTTGAATTGAGAGTTAATGTTTTTCTATGAAATATTGAAATATAACCTTGGTGAAGATGCCTCAAATTGTCAAACATGCTGTTATCACTGGTATTACTAATGTCAGTTTAACCATGACTTTGCGAATACATGTAATATTATAATAAGTTTACAAGAATGAATCATATTTATGCAAACCTATGCATTCATTGAGGATAAAAGAGCCATTATCACACTACATTATAATTCAAATATGTAGTTTCTGTCATGTTTTTTTTTTTTAAATGTTCACTATGATGAGACACATTGTTTAATATACTTGTTTGTTTTATTGGGGTTTAGCGTCCCTTTAACTCATGTTAGGTCATATCGAGACAGTGTCTGTTTAGTATACAAATTTAATTTATTATATAGTACCTGAATGATGTTAATTTCAATCCTCAGTGATGTAACATTGGCTTCCATCATATCTTCAATTGTTTTTCTTACTTCTCTATTGAAAAAAACACACACATAAACATGTATATTACAACATGCAATTTCAATGATTTAACTTAAAGTTAATAAATGTACATTTTATTCTGTGAATATTTTTTCCATATAAATAATTTTTCTTCTATCAAAAGAAATGGTTCTTGTTAATTTATCATCTTCTTGCTAAGAATCTAATAGTTTAGAAACCAAATACTGTATGTACATGTATACCTGGAAACTTTCATTTCTGGTTATTTTTGCCTTTTTGCAACACAAAACATATCCGCTCCATGTAAAATTCACCCTTAATTCATTTGTGCATTAAATGTAGTTGGAAATTTGCCCTCTCATGTAATTTTGTGAAGTTTTCATTCTAGGAAATATGGATTATAATTATATTCTGGCGCATGCTATTTACAGCTGGCTGCCTATATACAACATATAAATATATAATACACAACAAATCTATTTGCATACAAGGTATTAACATAATGACATTATTTGTTAACCATGAAAGGTTGTACATTGCATGGTAAAGTATAGACAGTGAGGTAAACATTCTTACTGAGATTTGAATGTATGTACTAATTGTTGTCTGTTTCTGTTCAAGTCTTCGATCTGAGCTAGACGATCTCTGATGGCCATATCACCTCTATTCTGTATTAACTCTCTCTACAAGCAAAGACAAGTTATACATATTATTATAAGAAATCAAAAACAAACTTAAAGTAGAGCTGTTGCTAGGATGAATGACAAATTATACATATTATTATAAGAAATCAAAAACAAAATGAAAGTAGAGCTATTGCTAGGATGAATGACAAATTATACATATTATTATAAGAAATCAAAAACAAACTTTAAGTTGAGCTGTCACTAGGATGGATGACTAATACCCCTGATTTCGTCAAGTTATGCATTTCCTGATACCTCCTGATACCAGTTATACTAACACTAGACTTGGGGTAATCATAATCGTAATTGTAATCGTAATCATCCGTCATCGATTACATATTAGTGTTAGTCTAACATCCATTTTGTAACTCCCCATCTTCGCTAGCCAACGTATACGAATCACTTCCTTTCAGTTCGCTTAGCGAAACTTGACTTGTGAAGATGGTAACTCCCATGAAATATATGAATTGAAAATGTAAGCTTAGGTGCATCTTCAGAGTGTTATGACTTAATAAGTGGTTAGTTTCACAGAATTCGGATCAAAACTGTAGGAGTTGTCCAGACTAGATTCTGCTAATAATTTTGTGAAAAAAGGGGCATTACTATAACCCCCATGAAAATAGACATGGGGCCATAATTTTGTAAATAAAGGGAGGTAACTCAAATTTATATAGGTCATAAACCTCTACAGGGTGTAGGAATAAATTATAGCAAGTACTGTTTAAATCTGTTACATAGTTTAGGAGTAGATCTATATGTAAAAGGCTTTTTAATGAAGGGCCATGTCTGTATAAAGGGGAGGTAATTCAAATGTATGTGAATTATGCACCTTTGCAGGATGTGGTGGTAAATTGTAGCAAGTGCTATTGAAATTAGTTGAACAGGTTAGGAGGAGTAGATGTAAAAAGTTTTATTTGATGAAGGACAGGGATTAATCTAGGTTTTGGGGGAAAGTGCCCTTTCGGAATATGGGGGAATGTTTTTCCAAATTTGGGGAAAAATACATAACCTGCTGTCTTGAGTTAATATCTGATATTTATGTGTACTAGCTATGATATTTTTATCTCAGATTTTTTTCAAGTAGAACCCTTCATTGTACTACATGGTTTTAGTTTCTGTTTATTCCGGAAGCGATATATTTATGTTCAAACAAGTATGATTGATTATTTTTAATTGTTGCTCAAGAATCATTTGGTACTTAAAAGAGGAAAATAAAATAATGCATTTATAAGATATTAGAAAAGAGGAATTTTAGAGAGAAAGTAGGGGAATTAGGGTAACTTTTTTCCGAGGGGAAAGTGCTGTTTAACGGCAGCAATATGATCCTAGATTGGTACATGTACCTGAAGGACCATTACTATGTTAAAATGGGAGGTAAATCAAATTTATATAGATACCACATCTTTACAGAGTGTGATGAAAAATTGTAGCAAGTGCCATTGGAATAGTTTATGATAAGTATATCAGGAGGAGTTGATGTACCAATGGTTTTTATGAAAAGGGCCATAACTCTGTTTAACTCAAATTTATTTTTAATTGATTTAGCAAACCGAAAATTGCCACAGAAAACTGACAGGGACTAATTTTTTGGTGCTTTATTTTGTTTTTAAAGCATTCATGGAATATCAACATATATTTGGAGACTCTTCAGTCATCAATACAAATATTATCATCATTTTTACTAGTTAACATGTTGATGCATGCACGCGCCATACATATAATAGTGTGTTTCCTTCAGCGAATAATCAACTAGCTATAAACAGGTCGTGCTAC
Organism: Pododesmus macrochisma; assembly: GCA_032359645.1. Lineage (NCBI taxonomy): Eukaryota > Metazoa > Mollusca > Bivalvia > Pectinida > Anomiidae > Pododesmus > Pododesmus macrochisma. The sequence goes on from JAUMGZ010166476.1 coordinate 12,723, forward strand.
ATTTTTCCACATCTTGCATATTATTATAGACTTAACCATTCATGTCGTAATATATATTTGTGATGGAGTGTTTTATACACTGTTTAAAACAAATGTTCACTCTTCATAAAAAAAGATTTTGCTTCTACTTTTCCATTGAAGTTTGAGATGTGTTCATTTTGTTTTAATGTTTGAAAGCTAAGGTTATATTTTCTGTACTTGCTCCAGTCCCTAGGCCTGTTTCCCTTTAAAGCTAAGCTTGCCCGTGTCCTTTTGCTATTCCACTCATACTAGTGTCTTATTTCCTACTTTTTTACTTTATAGGGATATGCAAATTCTACAAATTAAGAAATTTATTTTATTGTACCTGAGCTGAAATCAACAATGATTTGTAATCCTCTAATTCATCCGTGTTGACTGCTTTATCTTCATTTCCAAGAAATGACCCAGACGTGTCCATTTTTACCATACAACCAACATTTTTCTTTTGCAGGGAATCGGTCATCGTGCCTGTGTCGCTATATGTCACATTTGCTTCCGGGTCAAAGAAGTCACTGTGGTCGTCAAACATAGATTCTACAGTATTAATGTAAACTTCACGAGAGTCACAAGACATTGTCTCTGTGCTTTTATTAGACTGCTTCGTTTGCCTTGTGTTTGAGGACTTGTCTACGAAGTCTTTGATTTCTGTTTGAGACACTTTACTCTTTACTGACGGTGGAATGATTAATGATGGTTTCTGTAATGGTTGTATGGGCTGGAAGACTGGGGCATCAGCTCTCATTTCTATCTTGTTGGACATCACATATGAGCCACCTTTTTCTAAAAACTTTCTAGCACCTGGTTTAAATTCAGGTGAACCTGGATTGAGGGCAGTCGTCGACTTTGTCTTTTTCCCAGTGTCATTTGCACTATTCATTTCTAATGAAGAATCAGAAGTTTCGTCATCATTGTAAGTTTGTGTATGAACACTGTTACACGTTAATACTTCCTTTACATTTTGGCACAAGTCAATGACATGCATTGTGTTAATTTCTTGTTCTCTATCAGAAGACAATTCATCATCATAAAAATCATTAGCATCGGTATCACTGTTATCCTTGTACTCTGAATCACTCGGTCTAAGAATTTTTCTATGCCTATGGCGAACAAAATGTGGCACAAGTGAATGATCTAAATGCTTCTCTTTATCTAGGTCTTTATTCTCAAGATTTCCATTTTCAGACTGCAACTGGGAATCTACTTCGCTGTCATAACCGTATGAAGTTTCTTCACATTCCTTTTGCATATCATCTTTTTTGCTTTGTACTGTATCAAGTATGTCAACATTATTCTCAGAATTTTCCCCAATGTTCTTGGATACTAAACTTTTCACTGCATACTGAATGATTTTACAAACATAGTCACTAACAAGCTTGTCAAACTGCTGCTCATCTTCACCCGTTAAAATACTCTCGTCATGAACTGTCAGCATTTTGTTAGGTTTTGAGTCCTCAATATCACTACTTTCCTCAACTGAAGCAGAAGACAGAACAGGCACCAGCTCAGGTAGGGTTTCATCACTAATCTGACAGTCATCTTCTATTAGCCTTTGTTCTGAGTTAGAAGGTGAAGCTTTCACTTTGAGAGTTTCTAAAACAAAATTTCCCATGATACCATCAGACAATCCTGTTTCATCAGGACTTGAACAAGAATTTCTTTCTGTTAGACGGACAATTTCCTCAAAATCACTGTGGCTACTGGATTCGCTGATAGGATTTGACACCTTGGGTTTCCAGCTGTAAACACCCGTTTTTGGGGTGTCTTTCTCTCCCAAAACATTTTGTTTATTATTATTACATGAAGTGTCTTCTTGTTCAGATTTCGTATCTTTACTTTCTGTTTTGATGTCTGCTTTGAATACCTCATTCTTTTGTTTGATTTCTTCACTTGCATTTTGAATTATTATTCCACAATTTCGGGCGTTCTGTTCAAACCTATGAGCACTACTATTTGCTATTCTCAGCGAAGCACTAATATCTGTTTCTTTTTCAGAAGAAATAATATCATGTTTCCTGTCTATGGTATGGTCTTTTGTTTCTATCTGTGAATTAGATTTTGTTTTTTCCCCTGAATGTAAATATTTGATTGCCTGATCCTTCGTCTTTGTACTGATCTGTATGCCATATTGAGAGGCCTTTGCTTTGAAGATGTCCTCAACAGACGTCACTGTATCCTTTCCTTTAGATAATTCTGTAAGAATAAACAAACATCAGTTCAAAAAGAAATGGATGGGTCTTTAGGCAAAAATATGCTAGGTTCTCGAACCCCGCCGCATACCTAAAATACCTGCCGCGTTGGTGATTATTTTGGAGAAAAAAAAAATTCGAGAGAGGAGAAAAAAAAAAAAAAAAAAAGTTGTCATGTGTACTACAGCAGCAACTAGCCATGCACTATGATTAAAAAACAAAGAAGACAGTTCATATAGCTGCAAGTTCTGTACTATATGTTTGAATTAATAAACTCATTAATAATATTATTAAACATTCCTTTGAAAAAATTTCGTCCGAAAAAACTTGAATTTCAAAAAAAAAAAAAAAAAAAAGCCTCCCTCCCTTAACCAATTTAAAAAAAATTGGCCTGAGAACCTATGCATTTTTTTTGTGTGGCCTTACGACCATCACATATTCAACACTACGCAAGTTTTCCATTTCTTATCTGTCTGCATAAAAGATGGCATAGTCTTTTTTATATCTGCCATGACCCTTGAACTATTAATAGGTTCTTGTCAAGTAGTTATCAGTGGATATTGTAGTTTGATATTGACCGAAGAGAGTAACTTTGAAACGTGAATAAACTCACTATGGACTAAACCTACTTTGGG